>JAQJVL010001705.1:0-153954 GCA_035578905.1 Stictocephala bisonia | reverse complement strand
AAGTAGAAATAAACTTCTTTTCACTCTCCCATACTGCCGCACAGCCTCTCATGCTTTTTCCCCTCTTTTTCAGTTCATGAGAGCTTACAATTTACTAATCTCTAGCGAGCAGGAAATTGATATATTTTTTGACCCTCCAAACATTTTTAAATCAAAATGCCTAACAGCGTTGAGTTTATTAAATGTATAACTATTTTTACTTTTATACCTCGTTGTAAAATAATCTTGTTATCTGATGTATGTTGATCACCATTTTTACTGTATTATTATTTATTATTATTATTATTATTTATTTATTTGTTTTTATTATATATATATATATATATATATATATGCGCGCTTAAATGTTGTTAAGGTTAAATTGTATTTATTACTGTTTGCATTTGGTTATTAGAAATGATCAGTCACCAATTTATACAATATTAAGTTACTGTTATGAATCTTCAGAGTAGGCTATATTTCTCATTTGTCATTTATTATATTATTGTATTTATTATTACTTTTAGGTTAAAGCATGTTACTGTTGGTAATATTTTTAGTTATTTATTTAACTTATCTATTAATAAGAGTAATATTATGGTTTATATTATGTGCATGAAGTGAGCTCAAGAAACCCCAGCATGAACTTTAAGAATAAATTGAACTGCTTTAGTGTAACTGGTTTTGTAAACTGTTCTAAAGCATGCAAATAAAATAAAATAAAAATAAAATGATTAGAACCTGGAAGCTAAATCCTAATCCATTAAAAACCGAAGTAGTCTGCTTCCACGTAAGTAACAGACTGGCTAATCGATAACTGAACATCTTTATTAATAGTGTAAAACTCCATCATAATGATCATCCACAGTACCTGGGAGTAACGTTATGGATGATGATTCACTCACGTTTAAAAGCCATCTTAAAAAAACTGCAGATAAAATTAAAACCAGAGTAAAAGTACTACATCATATTTGGAACAACCTGGGGAGCCACGCACATGTCCTGTAACTGCTTTGTCTCTAGTATATTCCGCAGCTGAATACAGTGCTCCCGTATGGCTAAATAGCGCACATACAAAAGTGATTGATGTCCAACTTAATAGAGCCATGAGAGCTATTAGTAGTACTCTAATGGCAACTCCACTTCCTTGACTCCCCGTACTGTGTAATATAGCTCCTCCAGAGAAAGACGCCAGGAGACACTACTTAAAGAATTCAATAAGATCTTGAATTAACCAGAATCTCCCCACTACCCAGAATCTCCCTCATCAGAACGGTCGCTTAAAATCTCGAAACCCACTTCTACGCATTGCTTCCCAGTTGAGTAATTCAAATTTTTCACCCAATACTAGCTAGGCATAAAACAGTTTTGATGGATGAGATAAGTTCTTTATTAACGTTCCATCAATACCTGTAGGTGGAATGAACCTCCCTCATATGGAACGGACACTTTTGAATCAGTTCCGAACTGGCGGGACTAGAAGTATAAATGGGGATTGACACTAGATCAGTCATGTGATTGAGAGGAGTCCTATCCAAACAATGGATCACATAATTACAGTGTCCCCTACGTTCTTTCACAGAGGGATTGGCTAGTATACAAAGAATAAGTAAGTCAGGTTGTAAATGGCTTGATGGATTAGATTTAGCTTTGCGGCAGGAGATCTATTTTTTTTTATATTATATATTGCATGACTTTTGGATCTTATTCCAAATATTTATCTCAGCTAAAAAAAAAATTATTAAATGGTAGCTGACAAAATATTTAACCATACGAGATACAGTAGAAACCTTATTTTCCGTCAGGCGTCGGGACCGCGGCTGTGACAGATTGGAGAATAGACGGAATATAAAGAATTCAGCCACTCACACTTATATAGCTGGAAACTTATTATTAGTGCTTACACACATTAAATTTTAATGCTGTATAGTACATATTGATTAACGAAATTAGAATGAAAAAGGTTAGAAAAAGACATGTTACAGAATGTATATGCTGCAGGTCACAATTACGCTTTTATTACAGTAGGCCTAGTTTTAATGTAAAACATAAGCTTGTACATTATGTAATAAGCACAAAAATTAACTATCAACATTCTTAAAACTAAACAGCAGTACAGTGTAATATATTAAAGCCCAGTTCCCATGGCCAGTGTTTTCGCAAACATCAGGCGGCCCGATGTCGGTACACGGATAGCGTGTCGCCTGTGTATCATCAGACATAAATTTTCCAACGGCCCGAGACCTGTGTAGGCGTTGCACGGCTTAAAACTTCATCTCCGACCACAGGCCTTTGTAGTGCCGCCTTTTTCCCCATGTTGTACAGGATCTGTTCAGGCAGCTGTCCATACGTCAGGCGTACACAAGCGAGCTGTTTCAATGACCTGTTATCTGGTAGACAGCAGACGAGATCTTACAGATAACAGGACGTTGGAACTAGGCTTATAAGGGCTAGACAGCTGGAGGGGGAAATTGCTGTCTTCCAGACAGATATCATGCAGCAACTGTCATATCGTGGCATGACGAACCCAGACACTGACGGATAACAGAACCTGGCGGAAAATAGAGTGAAGGACAATCGGGTTTTCACTGTATATATATTACATTTTTGTAATTGTCTTGAAAATGAAGGATTTCGACTTTGGCTTTTATGCTAAACTTTCGTTGCAAAATGCCTAATTAAACAAATACGAGGGTAGTCCAGAAAGTAAAGAACGATTGCGCATCACGGACGGCGCAGTTCCCCCAACACCGCGGGAGTGGACTTATTCTTTAGTCCAAACCTTCCGCTTCAGTTTGAGCTATATAGCGGTGCCGTGAGGTCACGTTTGCGTCTCTTGTGGAAGTTCAAAATGGCGGCGCCAATTGAAAATCCCACCAAGTGTGAGGTCCGTAGTGTGATTCGGTTTCTGAATGCGCAGCATGTTTGACCCATAGAAATTTATAGGCAATTTAAGGCAGTGTACGGTGACAATGCGATGAACGAGTCATCGGTGAGAAAATGGAGCATTCAATTTAATGAAGGCAGAACTAGTGTGCACGACGAGGAACGAAGTGGAAGGCCGTAACTTGTTACTGACGAGTTGACAGCGAAAGTTGACGAAAAAATTCAAGAAAACCGGCGTTTCACTTTGAGCGGTCTACTGGCATTTTTTCCACAAATTTCAAGGTCGCTTTTGCACGAAATAGTGACGGAGCGTCTTGGTTATCGAAAGATGTGTGCTCGTTGGGTGCCTAAGATGCTTACTGATATCCACAAGACAAAACGGATGGGAGCAGCTCTTGAGTTTTTGACTCAGTATGACGAAGATGGTGATGCGTTTCTTGACCGCATCGTAACGGGTGACGAAACTTGGGTTTCGTATCGAACTCCGGAAACAAAGCTCCAGTCAATGGAATAGCATCACTCGAATTTGCCGAAAAAAAACCGGAAAGAAAAGCCAAATTTGAACACCAGGAAATTGATGGCAACCGTTTTTTGGGACAGGAAAGGTCTAATCCATGTGGAGTTCATGCCGAGAGGAGAAACAATCAACTCAGCGGCCTACATCGAGACCTTGCATCGGCTTCGCCACGCTATTCAAAACAAACTACGCGGAATGTTGTCGTCGAAGGTGGTGCTGATCCACGACAATGCTCGGCCTCATTGCAGTGCACGAACCCAAGCAGAACTTCAATCTTTCAAATGGCAAATCTTTGTACATCCTCCGTATAGTCCGGATCTGGCTCCGAGTGACTATCACTTGTTTCCAAAGTTGAAAGTGTTTTTAGGCGGAAAAAACTTTTTGGACGACGATGATCTCAAAGAAGGAGTAAAAACGTGGCTTCATTCCTTGGCGGCAGAAGAGTATAACGTCGGTATTCAAAAATTGGTGTCACGCTACAACAAGTGCCTTGACGGTTCCGGTGATTTTATTGAAAAATAGAGTAAGGTTATAAGTAGTTGTAAATAAATGTTCATCCTTGCATCTGTTGTTTTTATTGACCTACACCAAAACGTTCTTTACTTTCTGGACGACCCTCGTATTAATCATCTCAATGTACAGTGCAGTACTTAATATTCACTCCAGTGAAATGTGCTACTCTCAAAATGTACCAATTGACATTTATTTGCTTACATTTAAATGAAGAGAGCTTAGACTTAGCTGAAT
The DNA here is from genome assembly GCA_035578905.1 of Stictocephala bisonia. NCBI lineage: Eukaryota > Metazoa > Arthropoda > Insecta > Hemiptera > Membracidae > Stictocephala > Stictocephala bisonia. Next base: position 149,825 of record JAQJVL010001705.1, on the reverse strand, counting down.
CACAAATAACTGCATCATAAAAAAAATCTACATATCTACATGGGTGAGGGGGTTCATTGCAATCTTGCTCCATACTAATATTATCACTAAACAATGATATTTATAGGAGCAAAAATTAAAAAAATGTGTATTTTATTATTTGGAGAAAGGAGCCAATATTACCTGGCTATATCTTCCGCAGTAAGAGGATTGGGGTATGCAGATTCTATCAACTCTAGCACTTTCTGTTCCGTCAACTCAATCTGTTTGCCCAGAATACTCTCATCTGCTGACACTGAAACAGCACATTAATTTATATTACATGTATTTCATTCGCTGGCATTGATACATCACATTCTTTAGGGACTGGCAATAATATATGACTGTTTTCAAATAGACTAAGCTAAATATGATAACTAATATGTTATGTTTTTATGCCTTAAACAATTCATTTTACAATAAATTAAATTAGCAAATAAAATTGAAGATATACAGAAAAACTATAATACAGTAAAAATTAGAATTTTAACTTTTCAATACTTGGAACACACTTTAAACCACCGTTACTCAAGCCGAGTATTTAATTTATTTGATTTCACTTTGATTTCAAACCCTATAAGAAAATGACCTTAACCTTAAGTTTAATATGTAGGACTGTGTACTAGTGTGAGTGTCAGATGGTTAACCGTTCGCTGAGTAGCACGGCTGGGGTCGTGGTGCCGTTCTCTGGCTCTGTGCGCGCCCGAGCCGGCCTAGTCTGTAGCAATTGTATTGATTTTAGTGTCCCTCAGCACACTGTGATGAACAGTAGATTTGTTATACACACATAGTCAATTGTCCAAACGTTATATTGGTGGCGTTTGTTTTCACTTGTAGTCGTTATTATGTTGTTTTGTAGACATGTTTTTATAAGTATGTTTAGGCATTTTTTTGTTTTATATTGTTAGAATACTGTTTAAAGTTGTTTTTAGTTGCTAAGCATGGCGTCTACATTACATTAAGAAAACAACCGAGGTCTTTATCTGAGTCAGGAGGTGAGTCCAGCAGTGATGATAAAGTTTTCTCTCCATGGCGGTAAAGACGATGAGGCCTTTGAAACACTCTGAGACTGATGAAGAACCTATTTATGACTTGAATCCCCCTGTTTGGTCTCTTCACAATAATAGTATAAAGCCAATAACATTTACAAAAGAAGAAAGGTTTTTAGGTCCCATTTTGAATTATGCAAAACATATTTATTTGTTTAACTTACTGTTGGACAGTGAATTCCTCGAACAAATTGTAAAGTACACCTACATAAACGCCTTAAAAGTGTCTTCTCCAAAACTAACACTGAAGTTCTTATCCAAAGTCAAGGATAAGACAGTGGAAAGATGTGACTGTTCCTGAGATAAAAATAGTTTTTGGGCTTCTCATTCAGCCAGGAACCACCAAACCTAACCAAACATGCTCAACTAATTGCCTATTAGAAAACACATTAGCTGTTTCGTGTTACTTGTTTTTTTTTTCGCATATAAGTTGTTGTCCAATGACACATATTGCACAAGATTCCTTAAACTGGAAAGAAATTAATTATCTGTTGATGTAAAGTCAGCTAATATACAAAATATGAAACAGTTGCCAGATATGCTGAAGGTGTACTAGTTAGTAGGAAATGGCACGACAAGCAAGTTGTGTCATACATATGAACTAAGTACGAAAATTATATGGTCAAATCAATACACGCCCGGGTCGTATCAAACCTTTGTCTATAGTAAAATATAACGCCTTTATGAAGGGGGTTGACAGGGGAGATATGATTATGGCCTATTACCTGATTTAAATAAAAAGTATTTGATGGTACAAGAAGCTTTTTGTTCACACCCTTCATATGAAGTTGCTACATTTTTTTTACTTTGTAGAACTTATACTGAGTTGGTCAAAATGAAAAGAAAATTAATTTCTTTTAATAGTGGCTAAGTGTGTTGGAAAGCATTCTGTCAAAGCCAGAGATTGTTTCAGTTAGAACTAGAAGTCAATTTGCAGACTAATCACAGATAATCTATAAAACAAAATAAGCACCCAGGAAAATGTGCTGGAATACAAAGTGAAGCTCGAAAGTGAGCGCAAACTTAAAGAAGACATCATTCATCAGTCAGAAATTGAAAAATGCAGTTTTTCAACACAAATAGACAGTCTATTTTCAACTAATACAAACTGCAGCTACAAAATAAAACAGTTGATCTGACTGAAAAAGCCTCAATGGTGGAATCCTCAGATGAAAAAAATAAAACTGTAGAAAATGAACTACAGCAAAAAAAAAAAAACTCTATTATGACAAATCTTGCATCAAATTACAAGGAACTTGTCACAAAAATATCTGAGCAAGAAGCAGCTGCAAGGCCACACCTTAAATCTCTCTTAAAGTCCAACTCACCAAGCTCAGCTCGTCTTCATGCCAACAATATGTCACATAAGTATAAAGAAAAACTCCATAGAGTCTCACTACAAGCTGCAAAAAGCACAGCTTACAACCCCTTCCCCCTCCTTGGAAAAATAATTAGCTGAAAACAATGAATTCCACCATAACTTTATCCTTTCAAATAGCTCTACCAAAAGGCTAAAACACTATCATTTTCCCTGTTATTCTACAATCTTCAATCATTAAGAAATTTACTACACAATTATCACATAACTCATTGCAGACTGGCCCGCTAACTACAGATAATATTACCTCACAAGAAGACTATCCAAAACTACTCCTTTACAAAAACAAGCACAGAAAAACTACCACCATCTTCTACAAACAAATAGAGACTACACGGCAAGTGTACGAACAGTGCATTGTAGTCAGACATGCCCAGTTCGACATTACAAACGACTGCTGAGTTAAAGTTCATACTTGATAGAATATTATCAATGCATGTTCTTGTTATTTTTAAAGATTCTGATTGGTTCTCTTGTATTTATGATAAAACCAAAATTATAAACTATATTCATAAAATGTTTGGCTGCAGTGTCATTTTTCAATATATCAATATTAAAATCTGCAGCAATAATAACTTTTTTAGATAGTGATTTTTGACTGCAAAAATTCCAAAAAAACGCCCTAAACTTTTTTAGAAACAACAGAGTTACTTTATTACCTGGTATTCTATAAATAGAAACAATAAGAAGCTTTTCGTGTAGTATTTCATCATCAAAGAGGTTTCAACAAAAATTGCTCACTAATTGTTTTAAGTCTGTTCTTAATTGAATTGTGTAAGAATTTTAATCATTGTAACATGTGTAATCATTGTGTAAGAAATTTAAAAATGTTATTTATATTGATATTAGTAACATAGGTTCAAGATTTTATACCAATCATGGTCTCCACTTAAATAAGCTAGGTAAGTTATTTGTAGTTGATAAGATAGATGAAACTGTATGTAAGGTGTTACATGATAGGCATTCAAATTCTGAACCACCTATTCCTCTGGTTTATTACAATGACCAGCAATCGGTTACACCTAACCAGGATGGGTCTGGGCTTGGTGTTTGTTTAGGCCATTAGCCTATAAGCCTAGTGAGTTAGCACTTAGTGCTTATCAAAAAAAGGGTGTTTTTAATTTATTTTTGTGGAATGTTCAAGGTCTCTGTAATAAGATAGATTATTTAAATATGCTTTGCTCAAAATACAATGTTAGTGTTATTACTATTGCTGAGCATTGGAAGAAGGCTGCTGATTCCTCATTACTTGCATTGCCCGGGTATAAACTTGCTTCTTTTTACAGCAGACCTACTAAAAATCATGGGGGTTCTGTAATATTTGTAAAGGAGAATATAGATTTTCTTGAATTGAATAGAGTTAGAGATGCCTCAGTTGAAATGGCCTGTGAAGCAACTGCTGTAGAATTAATCAGAGAAAAAATTGTTATTATCTCTGTATATAGACCCTATAATGATAACTATTTGTATTTTAAAAATTTTCTAGAATGTCTGTACAATATATGTTGTTTAGCATTTAAGCCAAATTTTAGTCTAGTAGTATGCGGTGATTTCAATGTAAATTTTAAGCCTAGCGCTGATGATGTTTTTAGACGTGATCTCCAAAACTTGTTTAATTGTTTTGGAATTAATATTAGCACTGCAGATGTTACTAGGCCAATTTCTAGCAAATGTATTGATAATATTGTAACAAACATACATAATACCAAAGGGTCCTCTGAGGTCATTCATACTGTTGTTTCTGATCATAATGCCATTGTTTTTAGTTTAGTTAATGATGTCCATTTGTCTCATGTAAATCAACCTAAGAATTTAGTTGGATTAGTAATTGATTTTAGTATACAAATTTTCATTCATAGGCTAAGTCAAATCAATTGGATAGATGTGTACAGTATTGATGATATTAATGATAAGTTTAAGAATTTTCATGACCTATTCTTATGGACAGTGAATGGTGCTTATGCACTTTTAAGTTATTCAAATAAGAGGCCAAAGCCTGATAACAAATGGTACAATAGTAATTTACGAAAACTCAAACACCACTGTGATATGTTATATAACTTAAGTAAAGTTTATGATAGTAAACAATTAATGGATAGATATAAGATATTTAAGAAACAATACAAGTATGCTATTAAAAATGCTAAGATATCGTACTTCAATGATTTGATCCAGAATGCTGCAAATAAAACCAAAAAGTTGTGGCAAGTCACCAATACGCTTGCAAATAACAACTGTAAAGCTGCTCCAACTCCAGTTGGAATAACACCTGATAAATTTAACAATTTTTTTATTGATCATGTTAAGAAAGTTAGTGATAGTATTCCTGATTGTATTAATGACAGTAATTTTTATGTTCATAAATATCCTAGACCTGAGTATAATTTTCAATTTAAACAATTAACTGTAGAAATTATGTTTAAGACTATTAATAGTTTAAACAATAGCAAGTGCTTGGATGTACTCGTATATGGTTTAACTGCTAATATTATGAAGATTTCCGCTATTTATATAAGTGAGGTTTGAACATACCTTTTTAATGAATGTCTAATCAAAGGTTGTGTTTTCCCACACCAATTGAAAAATATCAAGGTTGTACCTGTTTACAAAAAAGGTGATAGGAATGCTGAAAACAATTATCGACCTATATCAATTGTTCCTATTGTATCAAACATTTTTGAATCTTTACTTCCAAAAACAGATATCAGAGCACTTTGAAAATTTTAGTATTTTTACTGATAAACAGTATGGTTATAGGCCTAACAGGAGTATATGTAATGCAGTAGTTAAGCTAGTTCATAATGTGGTTAATGATCTAGAACAAGGGAATAATGTAATTTTTAGGTCTTACGATATGTCTAAAGCATTTGATACTGTACAACATAGTATTTTAAGTAAAAAACTCTCTTTTTACAGATTTAATAAAATAAATAAATAAAATTTTATTGTCATTAGGCCAATACATACATAGCAATAGACAAAGTCAATCCTTAATACTAAAATTAAGTACAAGTAATGTACAAGGTACAGCATCAATATACAACATAAAAGAAATATATGCAAATTAAGTAACAACACAAGAACTACCCAACTGAACATGAAAGCAAAATATTAATGAAATAGATACAAAGTTGTAGTTTAAACATATTTATCATACTAATTTTAAGTACAAGATTACTGACATACTATGAACAAGATCAATTTAAACCTGACTAACCATATCACATTCATAAAATTCTTTTAAGTTGTAAAAGGGATTACAAGCGAGCCAATCATATAACTTTGTCTTAAAGGTATTCAGAGGTAAATTTTGTAATTCTGCTGGCAGCCTATTAAATAGTTTATGTCCAATAACTTCATAACTGTTTAGAGATTTAGACAACCGGTGATAAGGTATGTAGATATGGTTTTTGATTCTGGTATTGTGAGAGTGTATACTATTTCTAAATTTCATCTCTGGCATCTTAACTTTTATATGAACTAATACAGTATAAATATATAGATTAATTATAGTTAATATTCTAAGTTGTACAAACAAAGGTCTACAATGAGCCTTGTGTCGAGCACTAGCGACAGCTCTTTAAGCTTTTTTCTGTAAAATTAAAATGTTACTAACATGACTTGAATTACCCCACAGTATTAATCCATAAAGAATGATACTTTGAAAAAATGCAAAATAAGATGATCTAACAAATACATCAGGTTCACAGCTTTTTAGACTTCTCAACAGATAGATAACCCTAGACAACTTACAACTAATAAATATTATATGCTGTTCCCACGTAAGCTTAGGGTCAATATGTACTCCTAGAAATTTTACACTACACGAAGAGAGAGAATTTTGCTCATTTACATTTTTCAGGCTAAAAGTTAGTTCTTGAGTCTTATTTTCATTGAGTAAAAACCCATTAGCTTTAAACCAATGGGATGCTTCGGTCATTGTATTAATTGTGAGAGTTTTAAGGGTGTTAACATCATTATGAACATTTAAAAAGGTGGTATCATCAGCATATAATACAACATGAGATCCCAAGTGTTTTGGAAGGTCATTAATCATTATCAAAAATAAAAAAGGTCCAAGGACAGACCCTTGCGGGACACCTGTTTTAACTTGTACTTTTTTGGACTTCTCTTTTCTAACATAAACAATTTGTTGACGGTTAGACAGGTAGGAACTCATAAGTTCCAAGCTAGAATTTTGTATGCCATAATGAGCTAATTTGTTTAACAGGATTTCATGGTTAACACAGTCAAATGCCTTGCTCAGGTCACAGAATGATGCATGAGCAAGGCCTCTATCTTCAAATGACCTATAAATAATGCTAATCATGTTATCTATTGCATCAACTGTAGATCTATGCTTCCTGAAACCATATTGAGATTCACTTAACAATTTATTAAATTCAAAATAACTACATAACTGCAAATATATTACTACTTCAAATATTTGGCAAAAACTGGTATAATAGAGATAGGTCTATATGAAGATGGTTTGTCTTTTTCTCCTTTTTTGTATACAGGGACTACCCTGGATATTTTAAGCTCTGCTGGAAAGGATCCTTCTAATAGACATTTATTAATACAAAAGGTCAGAGGTTCTGCAATGCTATAAATTACTTTCTTCACTAAGTTACTAGATAAGCCATACACATCTACACTATCAGAGGACTTTAAGTTTTTAACAATATCAATAACTGTTTCAGTAGTAACTTCTGTAAATTTTAATTTTGGTTCCGGGTAGATGACAGTAACGGGACAATTTTTAGTAAGTATGTTGATTGCTTCGACACTGGGCGTAGCGATGGAATTACAGATTTCATTAACAGAGTTTATGAAATAATCATTTAAGATATTAGGATCAATTGAAAGATTGTGGGTTTTCTGTGTGTTGGTAACATTACTAATTAATTTCCAGGCAGTTTTACATTTATTGTTTGCCCCTTCAATTAGTTTGGAATTATAGGTCTTTTTGGCTTCTATAAGAGCTGCTTTGTATCTATTTCTATACTTAATATAGGCTAACCCAGAAATGTTGGTCTTAAATCTATTGCTTATATCTAACATAGTCAACAGATTCATTTTCATGGAAGCCAGTTCAGGAGTGTACCACTGGTTTGATAAATCTTTCTTATTCTTTCCTAAATTACTATTATTGACTTTACACCTTTTTGATGGTATGCATAGCTCAAATGTGTACATAAAACTCTGAAAAAAGTTTTCAAAAACAATTGTTGAGTTAAGGTAATTTAAGTTATTTGGTCTGTTCAATGGAATAGACCAATCAAATGCAGCAAGTGAATTTATGAGATTATTAATCTTGTCTTTGTTCATTGGCCTAGTCACCACCAACTTTGAATTGCCAGGATTAAGATTTTTAGAACTGTATTCATTGTTAAGCATGACTTTAAACAGTATTGGCTTATGGTCTGAAAAATGACAATCTGTTACTAAAATTGAGTCAAGACAGAGTTCTGCATTGGTAAAGATATTATCTAAGCAAGCATTATCTCTAGTTGGTGCAGAATTACAGTAATTCAAATTAAATTGTCTCAAAAGGTAACATAGTTCCCTTACACTATTTTTGTTTGTTGTAACATCAAAGTCAGAATTGATGTCACCTCCTATTACAATTTTGTTTTTTATAGACTGGCCTATTTAAAAAAATAAATAGACTCTCTAATTTATCCAAAAATATTTTACAATCTCCATTAGGTGATCTATAAATTGATACAACAATTAATTTACAATCACTCATTACAAATCCTGTAGCCTCAAAATGGATTTCTTCACATAAAAAACCTAAATCTAGCTCTGTAATAGGTGATGCAAGTGAATCACTTATGTAAATAGCAACGCCTCCTCGAATATGTTGTTTCCTACAGTAACTATTCACTAAACTAAAATTATCAATACATGCATAGGGTATAGCAGGCTCAGTATACCAGTGTTCATTTAAACAAATAATATTACAATGGTTTTCATTTGCAAAATCACTTAAAACTAGTTCTTTTCCTTTTAGGCCTTGTACATTTAGAAAACACATTCTTATAGTTAAGTTTGAATTTAGATCAGCACTGCGCAGTTCACCTACTGTTGCATCGACTAAGCTTACGTTATCATTATTGACTGGTGATATGTGACTTGAATCTGACCAAGTCTTGTTCTCAACACAAGGCTCGGTCAGTCCAAGCCGTTTCCCGGATCAGATCCTACAATGTGTTGAACAGATGTTCCTACAGAATTGGCTACCTTATTTGTCTTGTTCAATGTATCTTTAACTATCTGACTTAAAGTTCTAGCTAAGTTTAATTTACCTAAGGTACTAAAGTGCTGTCCATGCCGAGTATGGTTCTCCCTCTGACAGTCTGTCGTGTTCACAATGCGCACATTTTTAAAGGGCTTGCAGATAGACTTGAGCTGCATGTTGGTTTATTGCACACTGGTGTTGATCGGAGATTCATGCGGAAGGTCATGTCGATGAGGGATGCTGACGACAATTACATTGGTGTCTTTCAGTTCTTCCAGCGTGCTGTTGAGCGTGTTGATGGCATTTTGGGGTGATTGTTGAGCAACATCATTTGCACCAGCCATTATTACAAGAAAGTCTTTACTCGACAATTTAGGTAGCTTATTGTAACCAAGGCCTACAACTTGTTTCATGGTGGCGCTTGGCTTGACAATACCAGATACGACAAACTTCTTCTTACTTAAAGTGGATTGTAGATGTGATGAGATGTTTCTACCATAGCTATCACTGTACAGTAGGACTTTATGGTCTTTTTGTGAGGTCATTGGATCATACTTCTTAGATGTAGTTGGTTTCTTGGTCTGGTTAAAGTTTTTCATATAACCTCGCATAGGCCTAGAATGTGGTGTAGGCCTAGACAGTGTCGTAGTCCTATGTGTTGTGCTATGTAACTCTGGTTCAATATCAGCAAGAGCAGAGTAACTATTATGAAGTGTTCATTCTCAGAGGCAGATGAGGTTGACAAATTAGTATGCCTAGGCCTTCCTTGATTAAATCTCATTGATCTATAGGGAACTGATTCCCAGCCTCTGGTTAAGTTAGGCCTGGGTGTCTCACAGTTTAGTGGTTAATTTGATTGATGAGATTTTAGGTAAGACTCATTGAGCTTGATTTCAAGTACTCTTATCATTACTCAGCTTTTCATTTACCTTCAATAGTTCGGATAGATCCAGGTTAAGTTGGGATATCACAGCGTCCTTACTTGAGATAATGGCGGCGGTTTCAGCGTCCTTCTGTTCGATTATGCACGTATGGCAAAACCACATCTCTTTGTCATTTAATATATCAATGTCAATTTGTGCACACTTGGTATGAATCCAGAAAATACATCTATCACATTTTATACCCTTTAGAACCCGTTTTTTACATAATTTACACAAAGAATGGTGAATTTCCCCGGAGCTAACTGCAATCGCGTCACTACTGGCCGGCGCCATCTTGAATACGGTCCTTATTCTGTTGAGCTTATACTATCTTTTTTAACAAATAGAACACAATTTGTGTTTAAAGATGGGTCTTTTTCTAAAGGTAGGAAAGTTGAATATGGTGTGCCCCAAGGCTCAATTCTTGGGCCAATTCTATTTAATATATATATTAATGACTTACCAATTAGCATAGAGAGTGTAGGTATTGATGGATATTTATTTGCAGATGACTTGGGTTTGAAGGTCAGTAATATTAGTAAATATTTAGTTAATGATAAATTAAATTCTAGTTTTACATTACTTCAGGACTGATGTGCTTCTTATAACTTGTCGTTAAACACGGAAAAAATCAGTGATTTGTCTTTTAGCTACAATAGAAGTACTGTATTTCAAACTCTCCAGAGAACAGTAATTTAAAGTTTTTAGGGCTATTGTTAGATTATAGATTATAATGGAATTCTCATGTTGATTATGTATCCAAAAAAAGGGCTAAAGGTTTATATATGCTTAGAAGATTAAGAAACTCAGTTGATAATTATATTTTACTAACTGTATACTTTGCTCACATTCAAAGTATCTTGACATATGGAATTGTTCTCTGGGGATCTAGTGGTAATTGTATGAAACTTTTTATACTCCAAAAAAGGGCTATTAGATTAATATGCAATTTACCTGCATTAACATCTTGTAAACTTTGGTTTGTACAACTTCGAATTCTAACATTTTACTATCTTTATGTATTCCATTTGCTCAGTTTTGTTCATGGAAATTTAGATTTCTTTAATATCAATGCTGACTTTCATGCTTATAATACACGACATAAGGGTTGTTTAAGAGTTCAACAGTTTAAATACAGTAGCTCACAGAAAAACTGGTTATATATTTCTACTAAACTGTATAATTCATTACCAGATAGAATTAAATCATTGTCCCATGCTAAATTTAAAGAAAAAATCAAGGATGTTCTGCTGGATGAATGTTTATATAAAATTGATGATTTTTTAAACTGTAAATTGGGAAAGCCATAACTAGTTTTAGAATTATGACCTAGATTATATGTTAACATTATTACTATTATGTAGTCTTATATTAATTTATCTTTAATTGTTTTTCATCTAATTTTATTGTTCTAGCCATTTTGTATATTAAACTGTATTTTATGCCTATTTTAATAATGTTGTACATAGTAATTTAGTGTAAAAAACTTGACTTTTGTCCATGCACTGTTATGTGTTTTATGACAATAAAAATCTTGAATCTTGAATCATGGATTAATATATGTGATCTTCCACTTAATGTAGTTCTGAAAAACCCATCAGCTAAACTAAAATTGTTTAGCTTTTTTAATGTAATTTTATTTGCTTCTTTTATTTTATGCTCATTTAGACAAATTACTTAAATTGTATTTTCCCTCTCAATAATCAAACTTAAATCTTCAAACTTATCTTTGATACCTCTAATATTGTAATTCATTAATTGACTAGTTTTAAATTTATTTACATTACTGAGATTATATTTTAGGCATTTAACAATACGTTTCCTGGTATTATTAACTCACACAGGATGGGTTAATAATACAAACACCGAAGATATGATTCCTCGCCTAACAAAAGATGATAATGTAGTAATTGTTGGTGGTACTAATGACTTCAGCTCTGCCATTTCCTAACAGTAGTAAAGTTGCAAACTCTATGAATTTGTCAAGAAAAACAGTCACACTAACAACAATAGTACCTTTATTTCACCAACATGATCTGAACTCGAGGAATTATGTTAACATCCAAATCAACCAACTTTAACAGAAGACTACAGGCTAATACAGAACTTAACCTACTTAACATTAACCGACATCATTTTAGTCGTCATGGGCTACATCTGAACGTAAGGGGTAAGAAGTTATTAGTGCAGAAAATCTCAAAAACAGTGTGGACTAAAAGTGTTATAGACACCAAACAGCAAGCGCCTCTTCATATGCAAGAGAATGGTAACTTTTCTGTAGAAACGGAGAGTCAGTCAAGAACCAGAAATTCACAACCTAGAGTGGAGGATGATTCCATTACAATTGTTACGGCGCCTCAACTGCTACAAGTTGCTGCGGTTGACCCAACAGCTGATATTCATAATTATGATACAAGTTTTAAAAGGATTGTTGACATTTTTAAAAAAAACTCTCATATATCACAACTATTTCAGAAGGACTAAATGAGGTAACAACAAATAAACTTAACTTTTCTAGTCATAAGCTCAATAACTTATGTTCAGGATCTGTAAAAGATATAGGCCTATGTTTAAACCCTATTATTTCCAAAACTAGGTCTAAGAATAAAATGCAATTTAAAGCTCTTTATTTAAATATTCAGGGACTTAGAGACAAGATATCTATTCTGGAAACCTTTTTATTAAATGTTTACATAATCTGTGTTTCCGAGCATTGGCTAGATTCAAATGAAGTACTATTATCATATCCTTCTGGCTTTACTTGTGCCACAGCATTTATTAGGACTAAACATATAAGGGGCGGTACGTTAATTTTTGTTCATAATTCAATTCAATTTAGATCGTGTGATGTTAGTGAATTTTGTATAGAATTACATTTTGAAGTATCTGCCATTTTAATCGATGAACTTAAGATAATGGTTGTATCACTGTATCATTCAACAGCAGGTGATCCGGACATTTTCCTGGGACCTCTTGAAACTTTTATTGAATTTGCTGGCAAGTGGTCTGATTACACTGTCATGATTGGTGATGATATCAACATAAACTTTGATATAACAATACAAAAGCAAACGGTGAAAGATTTTCTTAATATTTTGAGACAGCAAAATTTTTATTGTCTAAATAATAAGCCTACTACTAGAGGTAAAAATTGTCTAGACAATGTATTTATCAACAGCCAACCTACCTTAATTACTGTCTCTTGTGACATTTTTATTTTCCCTTTTCTGGCCATCATGGCCTAATTATAGATATTAATAAAGGTTGTAAAGATGAACATCTTGCTATAGGCAGATATGGGGTTAACATAGAAGGTTTTTCAAAAATATTTTTACCAAAATCAGCCATGACTTTTACAAATTTTCCTGCTTTACCTCACTACACGCCAAAGCAGTAGCAAAGATAGCGTCTTTAATGGAAAATTGTACCTGAAAATTTTTCACATCGCAATCTGATGCCAGTAAATTTAGCACAAAGTAGTGTCTGAAGTGGGATTTGAAATTCTAGAATATGCCTTGATCCATGGATTGATGCAAGGATATGTCCTTGCTTCAACCCATTTGGAGGTAAATAATACACAGAAATTTTACTTGACACTAATTTTTGTTCTTTTTTTGGATGGGCTTTGCAGTTGTCCAGAAATAAAACAGCCTGTCTTCAGGCATTTATAACTTTAAAAAGTTAGACTTTACAGCTGGCACAAAGTCTTTGAAGAACCAGTTTTTAAATAATTCTTGATTCATCCAAGCAGCTGGCTAGGCATCATAAACAACAGGCAAGCTTTTGACACGGTTGACAACAGGAAAGCTCTAGGATGCTTTCCTATTACAAAAGGTTATAATTTGTGCTCTCCAGAGGAATTAGAGTACAACAGTACCATCAAGCGGTATTTATTTTATTTAAACCCTTTGACATATTTCTTTTTACCACCAGCAAGAGTAAAATTTGGTAGGCATCATCACAAAAGACCAGTCTCGTCTGCACTATAAATTTAACAAGCTGTCAGTTAATTTTCAGCTACAATAGTTATAAATTTCACTTTAAACTCTTGTCCAACTACAAAATTGGCAAGAGTTAATCTCCCAGAAATATCTAATTTTCTAATGCCGTGATAAGTTTTAAAGCTCCTTAGCCAACCTTCAGAAAATTTGCAGTCAGCATCGATGTTCAGGTCATGTTGAAATTGCTTAGCTTTCTCAACAAACATAGGACCAGATATTGATTTGCCCTCTGTCCTCTTAGCTGAAAACCAAACATTCAAGATTGAATCCAGTTGATTCAATTTAGGCTTTTTTAAAGTTTCCCTTTCAATTAAAATTTTTTTAACTTTCCGATTCATTCAAAAAATGTGTTAACTTTTCTTTGTTTTTATAATGTCATAAATTGTGGATGACTCTATCTTGTAATCATTCATAATTATTTGTGTACTTACTCCATTTTCAAGTTTCGGACCTTTTCCGTTAATTCACAACCACTACTTTTTCCGTTACTTTACTATCACTATTTTTTTATCGTTATTATGGTTAGGTTACGTTAGGTGGTTACTAAAGTTGATCACAAACTAGTAAATCCAATGATTGACTTACCGCCGAATACGCTCTCCGTGTTCAAGTTCTTTGAAAGCGATAAGGAGAGCGATATCAGATTCCTAGCGGATAAAGTACCACAATGGACGTAAAAATGATAGTTGAACAGTTTTTAGAGCAATAGAATATTTATCAAACGGTAGTGAATTAATGGAAACAAAACAAAAAGTAGTGGTAGTGAATTAACGGAAAATATCCCAAATTTCTTCACAATTTCCAGTTTTTGAGCCAAAGTGAGATTAGTATGTTTTCTTTTCAAATCTATAACATTAGAACTTATGTTTCTTGTCAGTTACAAAAAAAATCTTAAGTGATATTACACTAACCTAGTACAGTATTGTAAATAAATATTTACACTAAACTAATGTAAATCCTAAATTAAGTAAACTAACTCTAAAAAAAAAAAATAAATAAATAAAAACAAGTGTGAAAGTTGAAGAAAATCACACAGCAGCCTGAGCAACACTCTAGATAAATGGCTGTCACTGACAAGTAAAAGCCATTCCACAACAGCAGAGAACAGAACTTGATTGACAATCCTACACGTTGATTGACTATGTCACCCGAAGTTGGACGGAAAATTACATCTAGACAGCACTGATAGCATTATAAAATGTTCCGCTCAGAAAAACAACTTTGAACAATCAAATACCAAGCATTTTGCGATCGATATTTTAATTTTTCTTCCCACAAGTCATGCCAGATTATCAAGCATACCAGACCACAGGATGCCTGATTGATGAAAGTTTACTATATTATATTTCAAGTATTGACTGGCAGCTTAGGACAGCTACATTAACTGCTACTTGAGTTTCAAATAAGGTTTTCTATCTAACCGGGTGACTTTTAAAGTTTGTGCAAAGCCTTGTATTAGAGATTGTGTAGGGTATTAAATGTTCTGTCCCAAAATCAAACTGAGCAATATCATACTGCCCACCTCGCACACGGTGGCGGCTACAGCGAGTATGCCTGGGCCTACCCAATTTTTTTGTTTTATTTACCAAATTTATATGTTAAACCCTTGTTATAAGTATGCAACATTTTCATGTGCAAGTTTTGAGTGATTACTTGAAGCTCTTTGAAATAGAGTAGAAACACTGCTTGTATGTAGTGCAGTCTATCAGCAGTCATTGATAGAAGCTTAATGCCTGGTAGAAAAATAGCCGTCAGTGTTAGTGAAAGCAGCAGACGGAATTTTCATAAATTAAAACTACAATTACATAAAGACACACTTCTCGGCTTGGTTATGTTTCGTTCTTCTATAAATTAGGAAAAGTGTTTAGTGAAATTTAAAAAAGATTCTTCAAAGACAAACAATGAACAATACAAAACTTGTGATAATAGTGAGTCTTCCAGTAGTTTTAGCGTTGATAATTTTAACTTAGAAGACAGTAATATTCGTAAAAAGCTTAAAGTAGATTAACCTTCCACATCTAATCAACTGAAACGACCACTTGATCTTTTCGTAAATGCTAATGATGAACCAAAACAACCAAAGCTTAATTTTCCTAGATGAAATGTAGGAGGAAAACAACAGATTTTCTAGAGTAACTGGTATGATAAATATTCTTAGATAGAATTCTCGAGTAGAAATGGCATTATATTTTGTTTCTTCTGCCAACAATACTGTCACAGGAAAGGAAACCCTCCATTCTGACAGATTTAATGACTGGAAAAATATACCGTAAGTAAAATGGCAGATAAACACGAAAATTCCAACTTTCACAAACTTTACCTATCCAATTACAAGGGATGGTTAGATTCTCAGAAAACTGAGGCTGTTTTGATTAAAATCAATCATCATATGGTTTAAACAATAGAAGAAAATAAAGAAACATTGAAAACACTTACAAGAATTGTGCTATTTTGTGCCCATCAAGACACAGAGAGATTGTCCTCTGTTCTTTAAGAGGACACAGAGAGGTTCAATTTCATAACTAAGATCAAGATGACGATTTAGGTGATAGTGATGACTCAGATTAGATGATGTAAAGGAGCAATACCTAGAAGGTAAGTATTCTTGTAGAAATTTTCAAGAATTAGTGAATTCACTTTGTTTGAAAAATAGCCAGTTGTCTCAAAAACATGCCAAGTACACATCTAAAGATATATATAATAAACTTTTAGATGCAGCTTCAAACTTAGTCATTCGTGGCATTGTTGATGAAATAAAAACTTGGTTTCTTGAGTTTGTTTAATTGAAAGAACTCACAGCTGAATCTCTAGCTATCAAGATAAAACATTTTTTGGAATCTACTGGTCTAAAAATTGAGAATTGTGTAAGCCAGTCTGCGTATGTAAGCCACCGGCGTAAGATGGTGCTTCTGTTATGTCAGGTAGATTTAATGGGTTGCAGTCATTAATCAGAGAAATGACTAATAATCCTTGTTAGTACGTGCATTGCCTGAAAGTATTTTTTGGCTCCATAGCTTTAAAAGTGACAGTGTAATATGCTTTGTGTTGATCAATAATTTAACATAAGTAAGTGGCTTAAAAAGCCTTAAAACCCACTATTTTGCATTTATAAATTTAAAAATACCCACTCTTACTAAGAGGGGAGGGGTATTTTCCCAGTCCCCCGCTGTAGTCATGACATCCCTAAACTGTGCCTACCCAAAAAATAATTTTTAAAGCCGCCCCTCCTCGCACAAGTTCATGAACACTTACTTACAGTGTTCAATGTAATTCCATACACACATATAACAGAAATGCCTTTCCCATACACTTTTACTACAATATTGGCCACATTATTTGCAATATTTACACTGTAACCTTACAAGTGATAATGATTGCTTTAGAACCACAAACAGTATTTTAGTAAAGTGTCTTGCTATAAGAGTATTAATTGACTTTTAAAATAAAATGAAAATAATTTTAAACTAGATTAATAACAACAATTTTTTACTTGAACTTGTTAATATACAACTAAATTAATAAGAGGTTAGTTAAAAATTAGGTTAATGGTTAGTAATAATTAAAAACTGACAGAATAAAACAAATTTATGAAAACTTAACTCATGCCACTTTCTAACCAAAGCGAGGGTCAATCTGACAGTAGAGCTGAAACATCTTGGAAATACGGGAAGTAGATAAAGTATTATCATTATTTAATTTAAAATTTAAGAACTTGTGACATGATTTTTGTTACCAATTTGATTTTTCCAACAAACTAAGTCTGTATAGAAAAAAAAGTTATGTGCATACTAACTAGGCTGGTTGAAACCTTTAGCTAAAACTTCTCAACTTGAATCCTTTTTTTGAGATTTTTTCATTTTCTGTATTTTCATTATGTTAACTATAAAAATATTCTCTAAATAATATGTTGTGTATTACAATCTTTTTAATATTCTACTAAGCTTTTGTGTTTTTGTTGTTGTTGTGTAATTAAGTTGATAGAAAAAAACCAACAAACAAATCAGTTTAACTGTTGAATTTACTTTGGGTTACAAATACTGGTTTCAATTAATCTAGCAATTTAAGTATAGTGGTTTGAATTTACTTTTTTTAATTTTCTAATAATCCTTCATATATATGTTTTGTCGTATTACTGATTAAATTGTTTGTACAACACCAAAGCTGGCTCATGCAACACTTTTACAGATGAGCAAAACCTGCACCCAAACCTTTATCAGAACACAATGGTGGAAAAGTAATGAGCAGGTACCCAGGCCTTGCTAAACATAAAAATAAATTCAATGACCAACATGTAGGAGCAGACAGAAACTACTAGCATAAAATATTACAATAACTTGATTTTGCTTTAGAAACTTGTTGTATAATATTGAAATTTATGTAAAAATAATTACAACAAAAGTAACATCATAAAAGAAAACAAAGTAAAATATGTATAAAGCTAATGTATACAAATAATTCAGAAGAAATTTTGCCAGTAGGATAACCATGGACCACTTCATCTCTAACATTAGACAACAATTACAGTTCAGTGGCAGACAGGAATCAACTCATTATACACTGAAGAGTTCAGTGTAGTAAATGTGATTTAGGTATAATTTTTAAAAAGTAACCTCGACAGGTTACTTCTCCAACAAAAAGGAGCACTAAGGATTATGTATAATTAAAAAAGAGATGAATCGGTCAAGCATCTTTTTGTATAATAAGCCAAACCAACAGTCATTGGACTAAATATATTGAAAACTGTTAGTTATACAAAACTGTTTGTAAATCCCTCTCAAATTCCTAGTATACTTGATCATGATACTGAATAAATAGACAAGTGGAATGTCATATTTAGAGTTTTATAAAAAAAAACTACATTTTTTGGGACAAAACTATTATAACATCTTCCCAGAAACTTTTTGCTAGAGCAAAATGTTGAGAAATTTAGTAAAAACTTGAAGGAGTTTTTGATTAAATTGTCTCCTTACTACTTAGAAGAGTTTTGGGGAAAATATTTTAGAACATAAAATCATCTTATAATTTTTTTAGATATCAGTTTAGTTTTAATATATTAGGTTAAATGTTAAAATTGTTTTTTTTCCTTTTAACACTCTGATCACAAATTTAGTTCTTCCTTGTGTATTCTTAATCTAAATATTCTTTTTTTAATTGTAGAAAACTTTATTTTGCATTCTAAAATAATAAATTGTTATACTAAAGTTTGCTTGTGTTAAAAAGGATAACTATTTACATTTTATTTTTTAACTTTAAAGAATTTTCTTGTATTTAATACATTCTTATTTAGTTTTTTTTCTATTTTAATAGATATATATTAAATTATTTGTTAATTGAAAATAAAAATAAGGTTTAAATTAATGTAGTTTCATACAGATAATTAATAGTCTCCTTACTACCAGTGATGGTTCAAATTTTTATTTATTTATTTATTTTTTTTGCAGTTAATAATTAATTGTAGTTTAGCTGTAACATTTCTAACGCTGTTCAATGTATCATATGTACATTATTACTAAATAAAGGATGTTTTGAATTTGAATTTCTTGGAAAGTGCTACCATATTAAGTTCCAAATATGAAAGCAGAGCTAGACTCTTAAATATCCAACCAGAGAATCTCAAGAGTTGTGAGCCGAAATTTCTGAAAAAAACAGCTTACAGCTGGTTAATAAAGAACACTATTTATAGTTTAGATAAATTTATTTAAAATGTAAATCCTTTTTCCTTAACTCTTTCAGCCCCAACGGTTGATATGTCGGATATGTGGTGTGAGGGTTTCTGAAGCATATTGTATTTTTATACTTAGTAATACCGTTCTCTGTGATTACCGGTATCTAGTAAGTAGACTATGGCATCGGTGTGTCCCACATGCTTGAACTAAAAATGAAGATTGAGACACTTCAGCCTGTCAGACGAAGAACACGCTGTTTCAACTGAAACTGTCCAACCGAAAACAGAGCGTGTACAAGAGTAGAAAGCTGCAACAACTCAAATTCATTAAGTACATAAACGATCAAAAGTATATTGAACAGATAGTGGATGAATATTTCAACAGCAAAGTGCGTTTTTTCCAGTTTCGGGGTGGTTTTCATGAACCGTTTATCGTTCAGAGGACATCTCCAATTCCGTCACGAGTTGAAAAAAAACTGTGCGGAGGAATCCAGGCACAGATCTGATAGTGTACGACGAATCGTACACCACCAATACGTGAAATAATGAATTTTATTCATACAAAATAAACACTTGTTTTACATTTAAATTGCTTGAATAAACAACTAACCACTTTTCCCAGTAATGTGGTTAGGAAATACAAAGTAGAAAACAAACTAAAAAACAAGTCCAATCCAATCTCGTTTTGGCACTTTAATTATTTGCTGTTCCCTGTGGCATCTGCAGTTAACGTAAAAAAAAAACTGTCAAAAAACATACATAATACTATAATATATCTTAAGGAATTATAATACATAGCGTTCTATGTTATGACCTGTTTCAAAAAATTTAAGTCATTTTTAGTGCACAACCTTGTTTTCAGTTTGTTACAAAAATCACTGTTGGTTACTTGCTTTAATGTTGAGTGACAATTTGTTAAAATAATTTGGTGCTACATAATTGTAAGATTGCTTAAAAAACATTATATTTACTTTAGGTTTAATAAATAATCTACTACTATTGATTCTGGTATCATGATGTATTCAGGTTGAACCTCTGTTGCTACTTCTTATGTAAAACAATCTTAATGTTTTGAAAACAATAAGATGTTAAATACATAAAATTCTTAAAAATGAGTACAAAGGAAATGACGATTCTTTCATATTGATTTTCATGATAATTTGAATAAATCTATTCTGAAGTGTTCTCATATTTTTAATATTTGTTGCACAGGCCCCTCCCGAACAGATGATACCATACTGTAATCTTGATTGAATCAGTTCATAATACAAAGTTCGCAACAGGTGTAAATCACAAAAGTTTCTCAGAAAATAAAACTTTCCAATATTTAATCTAGTTGTACGTAGAATCTTGGATACATGCAATTTCCATGATATTTTCTCGTCTAGTGTTATACCTAAGTAAGGTGTTAGTGAAAAACCATGTTCTTAAAACATCCAAATCATTATTTATGTTTGTTTGGAGTTTTACTTCATTTTTATTGGAAAACATAAAAGCAACCTTTAAAAGCACTAACTGAACTAGTAAAATGTTGCTGAAATAAATTATTTATGAATACTACAAAGAATTTAGTAGATAGCACTGATCCCTACGGGATACCGGTTTTTACAATTAAAGGTTTACTCACTTCATTGTTAATTTTTACTCTTTGACAATGCCCCACAAGAAAACTTTCAAACCACGTCAAAGCCAACCCTCTAACACCGGCATCTTCCAATTTCTTCAACCATAATTTAATCTCCACAAGACAAAGGCTTTCTTAAAATCTATAAAAATGGTTCTTGTTTTATTGTTACTGTTTATACTATCATATATTTTACCAACAAAAATGTTAAGAGCATCTTCTGTAGCTTTATTTTTTGTAAAGCCAAATTGTGCTTCACTTTGAAGATTAGTCCTGTTTTTTTTTATGATAGGAATAACAACTTTAGTTTTAAGTGAGTCAAGAAAAGTACTTGTCTCAAAAAACTTAGATTAATTATGCAGGCAAAAATGTAAGCTGTTTTGATTTTAATATTTTTTACCAATTTAACTGAGATGCCATCAAAATCTGCTGATTTTTTATTTTTAAGATTTCCAATAATATTTTTAATTTCAAGCTCAGTTGTGGGTGGAATAAAGAGTGAGAAAGGGTTCAGGTTTTTTTTTTAAATTTACTTCATTCGCCAGTTGACTTGCCTACAGGTCTGTGCGTCACTTTTATTCAACGAGTGAAGTACCGACCGTTGGCTCAGTTGAGGACCTTGCTCTCTGCAGTCCGAAGCCTTGGCCACTGAGCCACCACGTCGGGACACTGCCGGCAAGCTGGTTATTGCTATCATTACTCTTTTGTAAATTGATAAGATAACTATTCAATTCTTCTGCTAATTGATTTGAATCCTTTAACACTGTATCATTACTTAATATTACTTACCAATATTCTTATTTCTATGCAGACCAGTTATGTTGTTAATGATTTTCCATTGTTGACTGTTGTCACCACTACATTTTTCTAGTAGTAGTAATATTTTGCAAAATCAATATCTCTTTCTAATTTATTACAAACACCGCTGAAATGTTATTTAAAGTTTTTCAGCAGTTTAAATCATAAGGTAGTTTTATAAGTTATACATTTTTTTACGTTTTCTGATTCTACTTACAATATTTACATTAATCTATGGACTTTTCTGGGAAGCCCTATTAAGCTTATCATTGGAATGTATTTCTGTTTTACATTGATATACAATGTCACACAATGTATTATAGAAACTATTGTAACAACTATTTACATTACTAGATTTGTAAATAAAATCCCTATTAACACTGCATATGTTTTCTTTTATGGCAGCTTAATCAAATTTAATAATAAGGTTTTTGGAAGTATCATTACAATACAGAGGTTAATTAATTGTCAGACCTAACAGACAATGGGCCGTTAAACCTAGTAAAAAATTTCACTTTCAAAATTATTAATCTATACCTATAAAAAGCAAATACCACTGATTCACTCATCACTGTAACTAAAAAGTACTAAGCCTGCAAGGCTGAAATTTTGTAGAGTCAAAGGTCTTGTGTTGTAGATGTGCAAAAAGAAGGGATTTTGACAAATTCTTAGTAAATCGAAGATGGCAGCCTTTTTAGTACCAAAAATTTTAAATTCCAAAAACAGTGTTTCTCTAATTGGACTATAGCGGCTAAATGAACAGTTTTACAGCAAAACTAACACCATTTTCTGCACCTGATTTGAGACAATCTCCAACTTTGACCCTATGACTTTTTGGTCTATCTCACCTCCTTCATCCTTAGGTAGAGCTAGATTTTCAATTTGTGCGTGTAAATCAAATTGGTTAATTTACAGCCTCTAAGAGTAGACTTACAGATTTTTCTAGACTGTGAAACTTTGTTATCTAGGAGAACATACAGTATTCAATGGGAAAATATACAATTTAATCTGAACATATGTAGCAAGGTCATAGGACATGGCTAAACATGGCTAGAAAACGATATTTCACTGATCAGAGTTAATTACTGTACTTTGCGCCCTATAAAAGTAGAAATACAGATTTTTCTAGACTATGAAACTTTGTTATCTAGAAGAACAAACTGTTTTCAATTGAAAAATTAAAAATTTAGTTTTAAAGCATGCATAGCCAGATCATAGGACATGGCTAAACATGACGAGAAACACAATATTTTATTGATTCAGAGTCAAATATGGTACTTTTTGCCTTCTAAAAGTATACTTACAGATTTTTCTAGACTTTGAAACTTTTTATCTAAGAGAACAAACTGATTTTAATCGGAAAATTTACAATTTAATTTGACCAAATGCATAGCCAGGTCATATGACATGGCTAAACATGGCGAGAAACACAATAATTCACTGATTCAGAGTCAATGACCGTACTTTACGCCCTCTAAAAGTAGACTTACAGATTTGTCTAGACTTTGAAACTTTTTTATCGAAGAGAACAAACTGATTTCAATCGGAACATTTTTAATTTAACATCTTTACATATAAAAGCCATTTACCACTCAACAATATTTCTCCAAAACTATGCGCCCAACTGACTTGATATTTTGTACATAGGTTTATGTTGACCCTAAGAAAGAATTTTCCTCTTCAACCTCAGGACTCTGTCCCACTGGCCTCTAAAATTCCCACCGTATTCTTATGGAGCTATATTAATTGATTGATTTATTTGATTAATAGCTGTTAAATAAAAACAAATAAAATTGTGGTAAGCTAAACTTTTAAAATTAAAAATTATTGAGTACGGTAGTAAACTATACATAACATCAGCTATTCTAAATTGGATACTGTGTAAACTGAAAGGTAGATGCTCATTTCTACGAGTATTATACAATCAAAACTCAATATTATGACTGGCGAAGCAGGCAGGTATTGTGAAAGCTTGTTCAAATTTATACACTGTACTGCCAACATAAATTGCATTTAGTTTAATTCATGGTATAAACTCCTTTTCAGAATATTTATGCAATCTGTATGGACAAAACAAAATTAAACGGGATTTACTAATAGTAACTTCAAGGCATAGACAATCAGCTGTCAACATATTTATATCTAACTCTAAAAATGTTACTTTCTTAGAAATGTTTCAACAACACAATCCTGCACAATATGAATCGTTACATTTACCAACAATGTTAAAACCAGGAATGTTATACAATTGAATCTCCTCACTACTAATCCATACTTCACTCATTACAATAAAACAAACGTCTGTAGTAATTTTGATAAGATCAGCCAAAAATAATTATTTTTTTCTAATGCTTCTGATATTTATATACAATAAACAAATTTTTTCTAGGTAATTGTATACTTTACAACTACCATAAAACTTTGTCATAATAAATAATTAAATAAAATACATAATTTCTGTCTACAGTTAACAAAAACAGATTCTTTATTGAAATTGAGGCAAGATATCAAGAGTAATCAAGAACTTTATTAATCATTAGACATATGTTGATGCACTAGATTTCATCAAACTTAAACTAATTAAATATTAATGATTACAAATATTATTTTTTCAACTCTCTTATGAAGTAAATAAGATTTAGAGTAAATAATTTCAATAGCATAACAAACAATAACTATAAAACAAGATTGAATTTACAGATATAATTGAAACAAATATATTTTGCTAAACTGCCTACAAAACTTTATTTAAATCCTGCAAGTTAATTATTCTATGATATTTTTCCCCATCAGCTTCTTATTGAAGAACTTTCCATCTCAAAACCAAACGTACTTAAATCCTATTTCTTTACATTTAATTTTAAGCTTAATTAAAAACTACTTGATCTCCGGGCTGATGTGCTCATTGATGTACAGATGATTGTTTGGGAAGGCAGTATTCATCTTGTTTGCGAGGCAGGGTCTTGAAGCTGGCTAGCCAACTGTCCCTCACCAACCGACTCTGGAACTGGATCACCAAAGATGGGTCCCTCCTGTGGTTGAAGCTCGGTACACTATGAGCCGCTCACATCTGAGACTCCTCCACCTACTGACCGATCGCTGCTCCAATGTCCATCATTAGGGCGAGGGTCTTCTCCTAGGCTGTTGCAGGGTTGCCACTTATTTCAATATTATTTCTTCTGGAATATTGTTCACGCTCCCGCACTCTACTTTGGAAATTGTCCACCTTTCCTGAGAATTCCTCGTGTTTAAGAAGCAGCTCCTAATTTAGCTTCTTCACGTTAGCATAATCATTTCTTATTGATGTCATCAGAACTTTGGCTTTGTCCATGCTTTGTGCTAGGAATTCCACTGATGCTTTGAACTCATTGAGTTGGTTTGAATGCTGTTTAACTCGTGGAGCATTTCCCTTTTAAAAGCTTTCAAAACACTTACGACAAATTCCCTAGTAACAGGAGTAGATGTTGCTGATGACTTACTGCTCTCTATAGGAGAATATTTTTTACGTGAACAGTCTTCACACTTCCACTCCTTATTTCCCGTTCGGGGTATGATGCCGTCCGGTTTAACATATTGGCTGTGGAAGCTTCTATATGTGACACCTGTACACTTGATACAATTGTCATCTGAACAAATTAAACGACAGACACCACAGTTTGCTGAAATTTTTCAATTGAAAAAATTATTTTAATATAAAAGGAAACTAGAAAACACATGTGCGATATAGCACGTATACGTAGCACACTGATAACGCACGATCTTCGGAGCTCGCTTGCTGCTCGGTTATTGCCTCAGTTGCCAAGACTGACTGACGTTTGTCAACTGCTACGATCGGCTCATCGCACCTACGCTGCTTCACGTCTCCAAGCCCCCGCACCATCACGTTTATTGTAATAAATGTGGTAAAGATATGACCTAAGACAAAACCGGAGCAAAAAGTATATTGTTGAAATTCCAAAAAAATCAACAATTACCAACATGTAAAATTCTATCGTCGTTGTGACATCTGATGAGTAGACCGTAAGGTCAAATATCGTAACACACAGAAACCCGCTTTGAAGCTGAAAGAGTTAAAACTTCATCTCCATGATTTTATTAGTATACTTTCACTTATTTAAACTTAATATTTAATAAATTGTTTTATTTTTGAATGTATATTTTTTAAAATTAACTCCAATCTAATTATACCATTCTTAAGATTGTGTAGGGGGGGGGGGGTCAATACCCTTGTATGTGTAGGGGCGTGTGGATGGGTCATGACCACTGTATGTGTAGAGGTAGGTGGGTTAGTCAATACCACGATATGTGTAGGGATGTGGGTGGGTCAATACCCTTGTAATGTGTAGGGGCTTGTGGATGGGTCATGACCACTGTATGTGTAGAGGTAGGTGGGTTAGTCAATATCACTATATGTGTAGGAGTGGGTGGGTCAATACCCTTGTATGTGTACCATGAAATATGTGAACCACTGTACATATAAGGTTCATATTATTTGAGTCACTTTAAAGATTTACAAAGGCATAACATAACCAAACCTATCATAGCCTAAACAAACCTAATATAACCTAACCAAAGTAATGGTAGTGATTTAACGGAAAAGGTATGTTAGCTGAAAGAAAATGTAAAATAAAACAATATATTGCAATAAGAAAATAAAACCACAGATTCATAATTTGGCAAATATACATTATAAAAAATTTGCAAGAAAAAGAATTACTTCTCACAAATTAAGTTAATAATAATTTTTTTTGCATAGTATATTTTGTTACAATATATATTCAGAAATAAATACATTGTATACGATAAAATGGGGCTAAAACTATAAATAATTGCTTATAGCTGGTAATATTTTTAACATTGTAAACATTCTTTATACATACATACATATATATATATATATATAATGATTAAAAAGCCTGAAAATCTGTTGATATTTTCTTCTTTTATTAAAATTCCTCACATATTTCAAGAATATTATTAAACTTATGACTGCCAATCATTTTTTTAACTTGCTTATTTTTTGTACTATATTAAATTTATAAAATTAGTATGCACTTTTATAATATAAAAAATTGTATTATATAAACCAGTGGTTCTCAACCTGGGGGGCGCGCCCCCCTGGGGGTGCGTGAGAGAATTTCAGGGGAGGCGTGAGGGTACAAAGAAAAAAATTAAAAAATATATATTTTGTTAAAAAAACAAAAACTTGCAAAACCATCAAATAAACTTTCGTATTTAAATATATCTGGATTTTTATCTTGCATCCCAGCTTTTGCTAACGTAGAGTTAGCATCGTCAGTTTCATAATTTCACTGTTCTAACTTGAACCAACCAATTATTGACTGGAGGGGAGGCGTGAGCTATCCTCAGTGTTCAAAGGGGGACGCTAGTGCTAAAAGGTTGAGAACCACTGATGTAAACCATAAAATAGAGCTTAACAATTATTTTAGTTTTATTTACAATCATGTAAATAAAACTAAAATAATTGTTAAGCTCTATTTTATGGTTTACATAATCCCATTTTTTATATTATAAAAGTGCATACTAATTTTATAAATTTAATATAGTACAAAAAATAAGCAAGTTAAAAATGATTGGCAGTCATAAGTTTAATAATATTATTGAAATATGTGAGGAATTTTAATAAAAGAAGAAAATATCAACAGATTTTCAGGCTTTTTAATCATTACATATTGATAAAAACATTACTAGAATATATAGATATGTGACAAATGAGATTGTTTTAAATTGTGTATATATATATATATATATATATATATATATATATATATATATATATATATATACACCAAAATACTATAATTTATAATCTATAATATATTTACCTTATTATAAAGTTATATAATATAGAAAATAAATTTTTTTATGGAAATTTATTTCCAAAGTGTCTCCAGAATCATCAAAAATCTGTCTTAATAAGTAGTAGGAGGTTATAATGAAAAGAGGCTAAATTTTGTTACACTCCTATATTTATACCAGTAGATGCAATTAACTATGAGTAAACATATTGCAATGATGTTGGAACCTATGCAATTAACTATGAGTAAATATATTGCAATTATGTTGGAACCTATGCAATTAACTATGAGTAAATATATTGCAATTATGTTGGAACCTATGCAATTAACTATGAGTAAACATATTGCAATGATGTTGGAACTTATGCAATTAAATATGAGTAAATATATTGCAATGATGTTGGAACCTATGCAATTAACTATGAGTAAATATATTGCAATTATGTTGGAACCTATGCAATTTAATTCATACCAAGGGACTTTTCATTACTGATTTTAAAATCAATTATAATACAGAGCAGCTAAACACTCCTTTTATAAAAAACCAATTATAAGAGATGAATTGAACCATCAGAAATATCAACATATTATAGAACATAAAAACCATATATAATTAAAGAAAATATATCCCTCTACTCACTATGTAACATTAAATAAAACATATATGGTCATATTTGAGGTTCAATCAACAATCAAAAATGTTTTATGTAGATGAATTTTACCAACGCAGTTAGTTCAACATGCAAGATGTGATCATTACTACTTGGATTTATCAAAAATATAGTCCCTGTTAAAAAAAAGTATTTAGCAGGTTCTTCATTTTGTAAGGTATAATATTGTTGGACCTAATAACTCTTCAGCCATTTTGTACAAGTAACAAAACCAACAGTAAACTTGATTAATACCGCTTTCAATTTATAAATAAAAAAGGATAATGTACTTATATCAAAAATACTGTTTTGTTCAAAGTTTTAATTAGAATTATTGACCCATGTAAAATCTAGGGGTGTTTGGAGATATCTGATTATTTTGATTATCTGTAGACAACCTGTTTAAGTAAACAATAGGAATAAAAAGTGTTTATCATGGATGATACGTTTAGATTATGTACTATGGCATCTTTGAATTGAAGGTTACAATATTTAATCTAAAGTCACTGTAAAGCTTTGGAAAATTTAGTCTTACATTGTTCAGTAAGTAGTCCCCTCCTCCCTCTTTTAAAATATGTAACCGGGAATGGGGGTGATATGTAATCTATACAGGGTGTTCAGTAAAACTGTTTTAATAATTTTGGATGTTATTGTACACATAAAAATAAGCAAAAAACTTCATATGAAGGTATGTCCTAAAACCTTTAGTTTTCCGTCTATCTGTCTTTATGTGTTTTTTACATAAAAATTCATAACTTTGGATCCACTATAGGTACAATTGTTAAACTTCAAGATTTTACTACCCTATAGTAGATCTATTTTTAATAAAAATATAAAAAATAAATATTTACCCATTTCAAAATGGTAGCCGTTTATTTTTTTCTTACCGAAATATCTAAAAACTGACTAATTTTACAAACAAAATGCAAGAATAATGTTTTTCAGTAAATCTTATTATAATATCCACAGCGTTTGTTTATTAACGGATAAAACAGCTGAGTTATGCTGCAAAACCTAAAACTATGTTTTACACCACTAACCAAAGGCTAGTGCAGTTTTAAATATGTGTGTACTTTGAACAGCTGATTTCATATCAATCTGCTATTTCATATGAACAGCTGTTTATTTATGTTATTAATATTAGGTTTTGTTTCCATTGTTGGCATTATTCATTAGTAACAATAAGAACACTGTCATGTACACGTTTTTTGTGAGTGTTTCTGTTGTTTTTTTATTGTATTGTTAGTTTTAATTAGTTAGTGTTTGTAATTTATTTTCTTATGACATAGTTCTTTTTTATTATTTTCATAGTTTCCTTTTATTAACAAACAACGACAGATAATATAATGAACAATTTTAACAACTCAGAAATGGCAGACATGCATTTGATGTATGGTGTGGCTCACTGTAGTAGTACTCAAGCAAGAAGACTGTATCAGTAACGTTTTCCAAATCATGTGATACCTTATCATACAACTTTTACAAAGATCTATCAACGACTTGCAGTGACAGGAAGCTTTAATCACTAAAGAAAAGGTAACTCAGGCCGGCCGTTTTCAGTAAGAACTCCTGAATTGGACAAATCCTTATTGGATGTCATAATCCTTATTGGATGTCATATCAGACCATCGCAACAAAAGTACTAGAGAACTTGGTTTGCAATTCAATGTTAGTAATGCAACAGTCTGGACTTTATTACATGAACAACAACTACATCCTTTCCATGTTCAACGAGTTCACTCACTGTTACCTCTTGATTACCATCCTCAAATGCAGCTATGTCAGTGGTTTATCAACAAATTTGTCAAACCAAATTTCTTAAGTAATGTTTTTTTTTCACGGATGAAGCCAAATTTTCAAGAACAATGATTGTTAATTTTCACAACTCTCACCTATGGTCTATTGAAAACCCACATGCAATTACACAGGATCATCACCAATATCAGTTTTCTTTAAATGTTTGGGCCGGTATAATTGGCGACAGATTGTTAGTTAGTTTCTTGCCTAATAATCTTAATGGTCAGACATATCTTCAATTTTTTACTGATGACCTTCCACCTCTTCTCGAGGATTTGCCATCAAACACACATAATCAAATGTGGTTTATGCTGACGGGGTTCCAGCTCATTTTAGTTTGAATGATCGAACCGATTTGGATAGAGTATACACCAACAAGTGGATCGGTTGAGGAGGCCCAGTTCCTTGGCCTGCAAGGTCCCCCGACCTTAACCCCATAGACTTTTTCTTGTGGGGCCACCTTAAATCACTGGTCTATACGATCGTGTAGACAACATAGAAGAATTACAAGCAAGGATATTAAATGGCATTGCTACAATCTAGCAGACACCTGGTATTTTAGAAGGAGTCTGACAGTCAATGAGGAGGGTCTGGATGCATGCATATTCAACGAAGGACGCCACTTTGAGCAATTGTTATAGTAACTGTAGTAAAATATGATTTGTAACGTATTATGTTAATACATTATAAATACATGTTATTTGATTTGTTAAATTTGATTCTCACATTTCTCAGTAATACACAACATAAAACAGCCAGTAGCTACACTCCGCTATAAAGTTTGCAACAAGCACGGCACTAACGCTCAAAGCGACAAGAGTATGAAGCGTGTATTTCTGTATTATTTACATTCACAGCTGTTATTCGTAAATGTCACAAAAAACCTAACATGGCTCTTTTTTTATATTATTCCACTTATTTACAAGACACAATTCAAAACAACGGTATTGAGGTGTGTTGTATGCTCCTGCTATGAGGAGCGCTAGGATCGTACTAGTTCCAAATAAATTAAATGGGAGTATCGCTACTGGGTATTTTATACTGTGGTAATACGTTTAGAACAGCTTCACATGAAATCAGCTGTTCAAACTACACACATATTTAAAACAGCACTAGCCTTTGGTTTTAACGCTGTAAAACATAGTTTTGTTTTGAAGCATAACTCAGCTGTTTTTTTATCCGTTTTTGTTGAAACAAACGCTGTGGATATTATAATAAGATTTATTAAAAACATTACTCGTATGTATTTTTTTGTTTTTAGTTTCTTGTTTTTAGTTGTTTTTGTTTCTTGCATTAGTCAGTTTTTAGATGTTTCAGTAAGAAAAAAATAAACGTCCACCATTTAGAAACGGGTAAATATTTATTTTTTATATTTTTATTAAAAATAGATCTACTATAGGGTAGTAAAATCATGAAGTTTAACAATTGTACCTTTAGTGGATCCAAAGTTATGAATTTTCACGTAAAAAACACATAAAGACAGATAGACGGAAAACTAAAGGTTTTAGGACATACTTTCATAAGAAGTTTTTTTCTCATTTTTATGTGTACAATAACATCCAAAATTATTGAAACAGTTTTACTGAACACCCTGTGTGTATGTATATGTATATATATATATATATATTTTTATATATATATATATATGAAGACCACAGAGGAAAAAGGATGAAGGTCCAAACACACAACTTTCGAGAAATATACAATTTTATTTTTGAAACCCTTCTTAACTTTATAAATATTATACAAAAAAAAGGAGACCAAAGTTTATTGTCAACAATTTTGTTATGGTTTTAGGCCAATAATTAAAAGACATATAAAATTGTAACCATTAGCGATAAAATACATATATACTTAAATGATACATAATAAACATAGCAATAAAGATGAATGTCCAGAGAATCAGTACAAGAAGGATGAGGGTCCAAATACTCACGGCACAGGCGCAAACGGTACTTTATCATATTACTCTTGATTATTCAAGGAACAAAATTTCTTAGGTGCTGCAGATCGTCACACTTGCTCTTTGATATGGGTAGAAGACCATCATAGGCAAGTGGAGGTAAATTAAATTGTCCTTCTGGCAATGATAGCTGTTTTCTTTTTGGTGTAGTAATGATACTCTGTTCGAAAGAACCGTTGTACGAGCTCCTGTGAATGATCATTCGGGGATGTTCTTTAACAATTTTGATTTCTCGTATCGGCCTACTTTTAAATGGACATTTCTTGACATAATATGTGGAAAGAAATGATGTCCAGCCTTTAAAAATGTTTTGATTTTCACAATTTATTACAACAAAAGGTTTTGGCTTAGAACGTGAGCTTTGCACAACATCATTCCACTGTTGAGGTAGTTCCACTAAACTTTTTTGATTTATAAGACCCATGTTCTTGTCGCACTCAAGGTACGAATGACCTCGAATTGGAAACATTACAGTGATGCTATTTAGGCGTTTTATATAATGAACAATATAGTGCAGCATCCTAAAAACAGTATAGTTTTTGTTTTGTCCTCCACACGAATCGCAAAATATTGTTAGGTCTTGTACATCTGTGGCTAAATGATTGCACACGTAGTCCCACAAAAATGAGCATACTTCATCAGCACCCTTTTTTCCTGATGTTTCTGGATACGTAAAAAAAAAGATTCTGAATCACATAGCTGATGAATATTAAACATAAAGAATGAAAGTTTTCTTCTGTAGTAAGAAACATTCGTAAGAACATTCGTACTTATGTTCGGAACATTTAAATTCTTTTGAAAATCCATTGTAATAGCAGCCTTAGTTTTGTATTTTTGAGATTTCAATTTTTCTAATCGCTTCCGATTGTAAAAAGCTTCACTTTTTCTTAAATGTACCTCTTTTTGAGTTTTCATTTTCACTAACTCTGAATTTAAATGGAGCTTTGTTGAATCGTCGTTGCTGGGATCTGCTAGCTTAGAATTCAAAGCTTCCACTTGCACTTTGTGCTGATCACAAAAGCTGCATGTGTCAGACCTCGGATACCCAAAGCCTATGTTAAATTTTGTATTAAACAACTCCCTGTATTTTTCATAGGAAACCTTTACTCCTAGATACTTTTCTTTAAACATTTCAAACATTTTCTTGATGTTCAGTTCTTCCGGTAGGTACAGTTTTTGGGATTTCTTTAGGCTGTAATGGGATTTCCTCCCTTTGAAAGAACCAATATGTTCAATGACACTATTTAGATCAACATCTGAATTTTGTTAGGCCTCGAGCTATGTTTTCCACGCATGTCTTTTGGGGCAGTTCCTGTTGTTTTTAGGCCTTTCTGCAAAGTTTGTACCCACTTGGCGGAAATTCCATGTAATGATAAAAAGGCTTTATAGCATACAGGAACTTCTTTTAACTCACCATTCCTCATTATTCTTACCTTATAAGAATAAGAGAAGGCATGAAAATCTGCTTCAATTTCAGGCTTTTTAGGGCGATGTCGAGCAACAGGCTGGCAGGTAATAAGGCCACACAGATACAGAGATTGTTCATCATACGTTTTCATGTCATTAAACCGTGAAATTAGCACTTTTCGTTCTTCCAAAGTAATTTCTTTAAAACATTCCAGACGTAAACACTTACAGTCCGCACCAATCTCATGAGTACATAACCTTATTTTCTTGGCAACATCCTGCATCCGACCAAAGGACTTCCTTTTTTTAGATTGTATAGATTTACTGTGACACTGATTAAATTCATCCTCCATGTTAAAAAGACTACACTACAGAAACTATTAATCACAAATCACTTGAGGTTAACACAACATTCAATAGCAATAAACATATCCACAACTAACAGTCATCTGATATCTCCTTAACAACACAAAGAAAGGGACAGCTGACTCAGTGCAGCCAACATAATACTTTGTGTACCTTCATCCTTTTAGCTTACATTCACTAGGACCCTCATCCTTATTCCCCTGCATGGCTATATTTTAAATGCTTATAACTTGGCACCCTCATCTTATTTCTCTAAAACAGTTATGGCACTGTTTTATACCAGGTTTTTATAATCCAAAATTACTGTAACCTCAATTTGTGAAAAAAATGGACCTTCATCCTTTTTCCCCTGTGGTCTTCATATATATATATATATATATATAGGATGTAATAAAATTCAAACTGAGTACCATTTAACATTTTTAATTAAATTATTTCACACAACATGTTTCAACTTAACCCTATATACGCCATGTATATTACCTTAAAACGCTACACGATTTTGATGGTTTCTTAGGGTTTTTTTAAAAAATCATAAAAATTTATTCCCATCCCCTAAATATAGAGTGCTGCATATCATTTTGTTCACAAAGATACAAATAATTAGAAGGAATATAAATTAGCACTTAGCAATGAAGTTGGTGCATGAAGTATCTTCGGAAAAGTTGAAAAGTTAATTTTTCTAACAAATCTTCTAAGTTTGGACATATATAAGTCAACCACCAATAATGTAGCACAATTTTTACTAATGTACAAAAGTTGCAGAATCTTAACAGGAATAAAAATATATATACACAATAGTAGATAAACCAAAGGTAAAATTGAAAAATGTCAAAAAAAAGGAACTATATACACAAATTTTTGGGGATCATGCCATGTCAAGTCAGTAATGTCACTGTTGTCACTTATATTTCCGTCATCTAATTCATCTAAAACACCCCGAATAGCACTACTACGTGATAATTCACTCATTTTTGCATAAAATCAGTGCAAAACACACGCACACAAAAAAAAAGGAACTATATACACAAATTTTTGGGGGTCATGTCATGTCAAGTCAGTAATGTCACTGTTGTCACTTATATTTCCGTCATCTAATTTATCTAAAACACCCCGAATAGCACTACTACGTGATTATTCACTCATTTTTGAATAAACTCAGTGCAAAACACAAGCAAAACACGCACACTAACACATTGTTTTGTCGATCAACAAAGAACACAAAAAACTGGATTGGAGAGATGACTTGGCAACATATGCATCAACTGTTTAGGTCTACCAACATCGTCTGAGTGAAAAATAAAAAAATATGTTGCGTTATATACATGTAATAGACATTTATGTTCAAAACGGTATGCAATATGTGTGAAACAAATGCGTAATAACCGCGCTAATACATAAATGTAAGCGCGCGCAAAATGCGTCTCGATCGAGACGATGGCGCTTGAGCAACACAATAATGCATCTCGATCGAGACGCGTGGAGGGTTAATAGTCATTTTCAAATGTAAATTAAATAATTAAATTAAGTATATAATAATTCTTTTAAAAAATTTTAAAACATGTGGTTTTTGTATATACTGATGAATATGGATAAGTTGATGATAATTTTTAATAATAATTCTGAATGTTTCGAATCTTATTAAAAATTGGGTTTGTATAATTGATTTGTGTGTCAATATGTTCAAGGGATTTTCTTGTTGTGCTAAATATGTATGTTATTCTAATGTTGCATTCATTTTCTTAACCTTTTTTATAACATTTAATGTTTTCATGTTTTCTTCAATTTTTTTATGAGTAACCAGGCATTCATTCCCTGTAATTCAAAATTTCTTTGAATGTGAACCAGAAATATAAACTGGCAGGAAACGATTATGATTCCTGTGGTTTACTATGATTATGAAGTTATACATTTGGTTAGTAAACTTCATACAAGTGAAAAACCCTAAACAAGCATACATAAAAAAGTGCTTTACCCTTTAATTTTCAAACCGATTTTTAAAGTTGAGGTATCTTTGAATTTGTTATTAAGTTAAAAAAATTAAAGTATTCGAATACATTTCCAAGTGGTTTTAAAGTTATTTAACTTTTAATATTTCTTTTGATTGCCATTTTTAAACTGATAAAAATAATTTTGTTCCTTTTTTATTTAAAACTACCCCTAACTAGGTTAGCAAATATACCAAGTTTCAAATTATTGGTGAGATAGGCCACATGTTCACAGGAACTTTTTTGCTCATTTTTATGTCTACTATCATTCCTTAATTTGTGCCAACCTCTCGCGAAACACCATGTATATTAATATAAAGTTAAAAATTAGGACTACTTACGTATTTAGGATGTAATAAAATCAAACTGAGTACACTTTAACATTTCATTTAAATTATTTCACACAACATGTTTCAACTTATTAGTCATTTTCAAATGTAAATTAAATAATTAAATTAAGTATATAATAATTCTTTCAATAAAATTGTAAAACATGAGGTTTTTGTATATACTGATGAATATGGATAAGTTAATGATATTTTTTTTAATAATAATTTTGAATGTTTAGAATCTTATTAAAAATTGGGTTTGTATAATTGATTTGTGTGTTCAATATGTTCACTAGATTTTCTTGTTGTGCTAAATATATATGTTATTCTACTGTTGCATTAGTTTTCTTTCCCTTCTTCATAACATTTAATATTTTCATGTTTTCTTCAATTTTTGTGTACGTGTGGTCAATAGATAGCCAGTGTTCGACAAAGGTGGATTTCATTGTAGTTGTATTATAGCTTCTGAGAGCTTGTAGTGTTCTTGAAAGCGTGTTTTGAATGGTCTTCCAATTTGTCCAATATAGAATTTACCACAATCTACAATTTATTTTGTAAATACCTGATTTGTTGTAAATGTTGTCATTATTGTGTTCTTTTTGAGATTTTTTATTTAAAATTTTGAATGTTGTTGCGTGTTGAGAAACTTAGTTTGTAATTTGTATTTTGAAAGGTTTTTCAAATAGCTTTGTTTAGGCTTGTGTTATACGGTACGTTTATAAATTTGATCTTCTTTGGGTCTTAATTTGTTGAGATATACCTACCAAAATCTAGGACCGCCAGACAAAAAAAACCCCAAAAAAAAAAGACAAAATGAAAGGAAGTCTATTTTCAGTGTTTCACTACAGATGGCAAAAAGTAAAGAGCTTGCATATGACAAAAATAAAAACATAGAAATAAACCCACAACAAATAATTGACGAAAACATAGCCATAAGACCCACTGAAAATAATAAAAAAATGACGTTGGGCAAATTTCCACCACTAACTGCAAAAAAAAAAAAAAAAATGTGATGAGACGTATGATGAATTCTTCTCAAAAAACATTGACTTCTTTAAGGAACAAATGAAGGAGTCATATGGCTACATAGAAAAGGATTTACGACTGGACACTGGACTTTCTTCTACCGAGGCGTCAAGTGAGTCATAATCACCTCTGTCGTTCCTTAACACTGTGGAAGATACAGCTAATCCCAACCCAGGCACATCTTTTTTAGACTCTCCTCACAGGAAAATCCGAAAGTGCAAGACCAGAACGATAAAAACCTCAATGCTAATAAAAAAACTAGTAAAACCCACAGCTGCAAGGAACAAAACCTCAACAAAGAAACTTTCTATCCTCTATCAAAACATGCAGGAAATGAGAAACAAAACAAACAGATTAAACCACCTTATAGAGGAAACAAATCCAGATATCATCATTTTTAGTGAACACGGGCTGAAACAGGAGCAGATGAATAACACCAGAGTACTAAACTACAGCTTAATTACACATTTTAGTCGCAAAGACCATAAATTAGGAGGTGTTGCTATTTTTGTCAAAGATGAACTAGAAACCTCTGCACATCCTGTAAACATAGAAAATAATAAAGAATTAACATGTGAGATGAGTATGATCAAAATAGTCATTGGTAAAAGACACCTGTACATCCTTGGTGTGTATAGAACTCCTGCAGGACAACTTGAGGAAGCGTTAAGTCTTCTCTCAACAACAATTGAAGATACAAAAGCAGAAAATCATCCAGTTCTTGTAATGGGAGACATAAATGTTGACTGTATGAAAACAGACAGGGAAAACCAAATGCTAAACGACACCTTAAGCAGCCACAACATCACAAGATTACCACTCCCCCCAACTCGGATTACCCCTACATCCATTTCATCAACAGACTTTATATGCACAAACCTGGACAAAGAACAAATCACTACAAATGTAATTCATGCTGGAATCTCTGACAACACTGCTCAACTCTCTGAAATCACATGCAAAACCATTGCCTCAAAAAAGTACAATACACAGAATACTAAACCATGAAAATCTATACCTTGTTCTCAGCTGGAACAAGAAGACTGGGAAAATGTACGTAACGCAAACTCAGCAGAAGACGCCTACAACAACTTCTTATCGACCATTACCGCCACCATGAACACAGTATGTCCTAGAAATACTGTGCGACTGAGAAAGAAAAAAACATCTATGTATGCAGATAATGAAGTTAAACGCTTAAAAACAATATATCTCCAATGCCCCCAAAGATACTAACTTACAGGCACACAAGCAGAGTAAAATGAATTGAGCAAGGCCAAAAAAGACTATGACATCAGACTTAAAACAATTAAACGTCAATCAACTGCAGACCATATAGCTAATGCTGAAAACAAGTCAAAGGCCTTGTGAAATGAAATGAAAATGAAATGAAATGAAAAACGACTTTATTTTTAAGGCGAGGTTAGGACTGGACAGTCCTCTCTACCACCTAACCTTATCACAAATAACAAAACTAATCATAAAAATAACACAAAACATTACTATTAATACAATATAAACCAATTGCAACAATTCCGTAATCAACAATAAAAAAAAAAAAAAAAACTCGACATATCAAACATAAAAAATAACTATATAACTAACAAATGAATATCTACACAAAATAATACAAATCTTCAAAAACACAATCATCCATCACTCATACATAACACCCGCAAACCATGACTGCCAAACGCACCCGCCCGCTCCGTCTACAGGTCCCGCAAAAATAGGTTCTTTAGCTCCGCCCCGAAGCGAGGGCCCTCGCCTATAATTTGATATTGTCAGGAAGCATATTCCATAATCGGCACCCGGATACAGTGAAAGATCTATTGTACAGGGCAGTGCGGTGAATTGGGACTGATAGTAAAAGGGCTCCCTGACGAGTATTTCTAACGCTTATTTCAGAAATGAACTTGAAACGCTCGGACAGATAGCTTGGAGTTCTGTAATTTAAAACTTTATGAAGAAGAACTTGTGGCAAGTTATAAACAGCGAGAGAGAAAAGAAATGTCCGAAACCATCTCACCCACAGCTTAACATACAAGGAGAGATAACTACCAACCCTTACCAAATTTCTAACCACTTTAATAAGTTCTTCGCTAATATAGCAGAACACACCTTAAGAAACCAGCCTAAGTATAAAAATCACTCTACAGCTCAAACCCAACCTACAAATCATGATTAACTCTAACTGCCTCTTACTGATGAACACGAAATTGATGCCATAATAAAAAGCCTTCAACCTAAAAACCTCCACAGGGCTTGATGAAATTTCAGCAAAAATGGTGAAATATTGCAATAGGGCTCTGGTTCAACTTCTAGTCACAATAACAAACCTATCTCTTGCGCTAGGACAATTTCCATCAGCCCTACTGCAACCCTATTTCAAACAAAGTAAAATATATCCCAAGCTCAAAAATGGAAACCACACAGAACCTAGTAACTACAGACCCCATATCTTTAATTCCAGCGTTCTCCAAAGTGATTGAGAAGGCAGTCTTAAAAAGGTTAATGGACCATTGCAATCATCACAATCTTCGAACAGAATACCAACATTGATTCATCAAAGGAAAATTCACAGCATCTGCTATTATCAAACTTGCCGAATTCATAGTCGACAATATGGAGGAAAAAATATGGTCACTGGCATTATGCTAGATTTCAATAAGGCCTTTGACTGCCTGGGACATGAACTGATCCTCTGCAAGCTTGAACAGCTTGGAATCAAGGTACATGCAAAAGAGTGGTTCAAAAGTAAATTGGAGGGAAGAAACCAGGCTGTTGAGATCCATCATACAGAAAAACACTTCTTACAAACCACTAGATCAAAGTCCCTACCGGTCAACAGAGTAGTACCCCAGGGCTCAGTGCAGGGACCTGTGCTCTTTATCCTTCTAACAAACGATATGCCTCAGTACCTAGTTATGCACTGTACTTCTCTGATGTATGCCGATGACACTATCCTCCTAATTTCTGAATCATCGCCTAACAACGTGGCTGTAAGTCCTACACTGTGCTGAATATGGCTTATCAATATTGTCACGAAAATAACCTAGTAATCAATTTGGACAAAAATAAACAACTAGTGTTTGGAAGGAGACAAGATGAGGTCCCACCTCTGCCTGACGTATCAATGGAAATCCAAAGTGAATTTCTGTGAATGACTATTGATAATCATTTATCCTGGAACAGTCACATTGATATTCTCTCCAAAAAGCTAAATTCATGCCTATATGTTCTAAAAAGAATAAAGCTTGCCAGTGATGCAGTGACTACGAAAATTGCCTACTACGCGTTATTTGAGTTGCACCTAAGATACGGCTTAGCAGTGTTGAGAGGCACGACAGCAGGAAACCTGAATAGAATTCTGCTACTACAGAAAAGGGTTGTCAGGATAATGTCTGGCCTAGGTCCAAGAGAAAGCTGTAGAGATGCCTTCCGTCTTCAGGGTATTATAACGATTATTAGCCTTTACATCAGAGAAGTTATAACCCAAGTCTCCAGAGAACAACTACAGCGAGGCCAAGACATTCATACGCACAACACTCGTCATGCCTCAAACTTCCACCTACCACTCCACCACACAGCATTATTTGAGAGAAAACCATCATACATCGGCAGAAAACTCTACAACCTACTTTCTGAGGATATAAAACCACTACAAGGAAAGAGACTACAAGCAATCCTCACCAAGTGTCTCACCAGCTACTCTACTCCCTGGATGAGTTCCTGAACTGGAAGAAAAAAACAACCCAATAAAGAATTTATAATGTAAATTATGACGCCATTACATTTCTCAATGATCTGTAAATAAAGAGTTTGTCTATTGTCTATTGAGGTGTTATTTCTTTTCTTATTTTTGTTTCTTATTAGTTTGTCAATCATGTTTGGTTTGTATCCGTTTTTTATTTCCAAATATTTTATTATGTTTTTTCTTCATTGAAGTGTTTCTTATTAATTGGTATATTTATAAGACAATATATCATAGAATGGAAAGCTGATAATTTGTATTGCCAGGGATGATTAGATGTAGATGGTATTATAAGGTCGGTTTGTGTAGGTTTTCTGTAGATTTTTAATGAATGTTTATTGTTGGTTTTGGTAATTGATAGATCTAAATAATTGATTTCATCAGTTTGGGTTTCTTTAGTGAATTGTATTTTGGAGAACGTAGAATTCAAATAAGATAAAAAATCATTTCTTTCTTTCAAGTTTCCATTAAATAAACAAATAATGTCATCAACATATCGGTACCAGTATATAATTTTGTTTCTGAACAGGTTCTTGATCTGTAATGTCCGTGTTTTTGATTGCAAAGTGTAAATAAAAAATTCGTCTTGGATTATATTTTTCTTGAAATATTAATATTGTGTTTCATTGATTGGCCTAAAAGAAGGTTAAAATATAAAAAAATTTAAATAAAAAAATTTAAATAACAAATCTCAAAAAGAACACAATAATGACAACATTTACAACAAATCAGGTATTTACAAATTAAATTGTAGATTGTGGTAAATTCTATATTGGACAAACTGGAAGACCATTCAAAACACGCTTTCAAGAACACTACAAGCTCTCAGAAGCTATAACACAACTACAATGAAATCCACCTTTGTCAAACACTGGCTATCTATTGACCACATGTACACAAAAATTGAAGAAAACATGAAAATATTAAATGTTATGAAGAAGGGAAAGAAAACTAATGCAACAGTAGAATAACATATATATTTAGCACAACAAGAAAATCCAGTGAACATATTGAACACACAAATCAATTATACAAACCCAATTTTTAATAAGATTCTAAACATTCAAAATTATTATTTTAAAAAATATCACCAACTTATCCATATTCATCAGTATATACAAAAACCACATGTTTTACAATTTTATTGAAAGAATTATTATATACTTAATTTAATTATTTAATTTACATTTGAAAATGACTAATAAGTTGAAACATGTTGTGTGAAATAATTTAAATGAAATGTTAAAGTGTACTCAGTTTGATTTTATTACATCCTAAATACGTAAGTAGTCCTAATTTTTAACTTTATATTAATATACATGGTGTTTCGCGAGAGGTTGGCACAAATTAAGGAATGATAGTAGACATAAAAATGAGCAAAAAAGTTCCTGTGAACATGTGGCCTATCTCACCAATAATTTGAAACTTGGTATATTTGCTAACCTAGTTAGGGGTAGTTTTAAATAAAAAAGGAACAAAATTATCTTTATCAGTTTAAAAATGGCAATCAAAAGAAATATTAAAAGTTAAATAACTTTAAAACCACTTGGAAATGTATTCGAATACTTTAATTTTTTTAACTTAATAACAAATTCAAAGATACCTCAACTTTAAAAATCAGTTTGAAAATTAAAGGGTAAAGCACTTTTTTATGTATGCTTGTTTAGGGTTTTTCACTTGTATGAAGTTTACTAACCAAATGTATAACTTCATAATCATAGTAAACCACAGGAATCATAATCGTTTCCTGCCAGTTTATATTTCTGGTTCACATTCAAAGAAATTTTGAATTACAGGGAATGAATGCCTGGTTAGTCACAGTAAAGGTATGAAAAATATATTATTAGGTTGTGTAGTAAATAGTCAAATCATCTTAAGCTTTACAGTAGACTCTCAGCAGTCCAGATTAGAATGGTTCAATCTTGAATTGAAAAAATTTTTCATATGAAAACGAATCTTTATCTTTCAGCATCTTCATTTCATACTATTAGCTCCCACTATACTAAAGTAGTGTATATTGTAGCATCGGGCATCAGGTGCTCTGTATTTTGATACGTTAATTGATTAATTAATATCATTAAGTCAATTTGCCTTGTTTGTGTTGTTCCCGTGTTCAGTTTTTTCTTCTTCTTGTATTGAAGGGAAATAACTAACAAATATTACAAGATTTTATTTATCACAGTAAAATGAATTTACAAAATGAAATGTTATTATTAAACTCTTGAATTTAGTCATACAATTTTATACTATGTAAAACTTTTTGTCATGCAAATCACCGGACAGGGTAGGGTGGGTGAAACAAGGAAGGTCAGTCTACACTTCTTGTCTTTGAAATTCTTTGTAGTTAGGTTGGGGCTACGGATGATTCCCTTCCTTCCCTCCTAGCTATTGCCAATTGCCATTTCAGCTGGAACACTGGTTATACAAATTGGACTGTACTGAATTATATGCAATAAAATACATTACAGAAGCCTATATTTTTTTTTATTACAGAGTGTTCTTTTTCCACAAGCTCACTCTAGTATAAGCACATAACTGTAAGCATAATACTGACTTATTATTTGCCTTATACATGGAATCTATGATTTATCCAAACCTCCAGTAAATCTGGATTCTTCTAAATACATAGCAGCCGTTCACCACATTAGTCCAGACTTCTAAGAGTCTACTGTAAAAAGTGTTTATATGTTTTAATAAAACCAGTATGGTGACCAGAAACTAGGATCTACTCTCAACTGCCTTTATGTGCAAGATCAGAATATCTTTACATTGATATGACAGTGTGAAATAAGCAATCCCACCCAAAACTAAGCTTATTAGCAATATTCAGACATTATAAACCACTTTTCTGCAAGATTCTTTGTTCAGTTCTACCATTCAGCATTCCAGCAACAATTTTCATAAATTTTCTGCAGAGAACATATTTCCAAATCTTAATGGGCATTTTCCCAAATTCACACATAAAATACAATGGCAAACTTCCCGCAACCTTGGAAATGTTTCTATATATTTTGATACCATTATAATCCTTGTTATAATGGGTGAGCTGGTGGCCAAGCGTTCTAATGCGTCAGGACTTTGAGCTTGGGTTAGAGATAGCGCTGGTTCGAATTCATCCTAGAGTAGAAGAATTATCAGTAATATTAACAATCTACTGTACTAGTTCACCCCCTTATTCTGTTTTAATAAGTTCCTCACACAGATCAATAGTCTATGGGGAATGGGAAGAGTAAGTTTAAAAAGATCAGCCTCTCTTTAAAAAAAAAGTATGTATAA
The DNA here is from genome assembly GCA_035578905.1 of Stictocephala bisonia. Taxonomy (NCBI): domain Eukaryota; kingdom Metazoa; phylum Arthropoda; class Insecta; order Hemiptera; family Membracidae; genus Stictocephala; species Stictocephala bisonia. Next base: position 105,747 of record JAQJVL010001705.1, on the reverse strand, counting down.
AATATGTAAAACTGTTACAAAGAAAACAAACTTCTTCCTTTTGTATAGTATTCAATTCAAACTCATTTATTACTACTCATTTCAAGTCTTTTATAAAGTCACTACTTACAAGGTCTGGTCGGAAGAGTGTGTGCTTGATCTAACTGACGTAGAATTATTTCCAGTTTGCTTATCGTGAGGTACTTGTGCTGCATCAACTTCATCATCTTTTTTATAAATCCAACGTAGTCTGAAAAAATTAAATAAAATTAACTTTAGGCTTGAAAAAAAACATAACTTTAAAACTTGAATATCTCTCTGGATCAAAATATGTGATTAGATTGAAAAGCTGTACACATTCATGAAGGAAAAACAATATACTGGTTAGAGGGTAAGCAAGTATTAATAGTAATTATTGTGGAATTAAATTTCAATTAAAGAATAATAATTTACTATTACATTACATGGTAACTAAACTTTGATTTTCAATTTTCGTTATTGCGTTTGTTTTGTTTCAATGAAGTGCAAATTTGACTTCGTTTTTACATACTTTAGTAATAAATGATACAGCTTTGAGAAGTATTACTGACAAATTTAGTATTAATGGCAACATAGATTTTTGTTACATACAGTGAATACATCCAAAAGAAATGTTTTTTGTATTTAATTGAAGAAGCAAACTATAGATATAAATTGATGTAGATCTACATAATTGTATGTAATCCTTATTGCATTTTTTGTTAAAAATTTAAGATGGTAAGGTAAAAAAAGAAAATTTATAAAATCAAGCTAATACATTAACCAATAAAAACTTGCTATCTTGAATTATCAGAATATGGTAAGTTAGCACATGTATATACTGATATATTTCTGTTACTATGCAATCAGACCTTAACATAAACTAGAAGAGTCCTTTCATGGTATAACAAATTTTAAAATTTAATTATCATTCAATCTAGAGATCAATTATATTATAATAATTATTTACAGTACGAGTGAACATCACACAACACAAATGTATTACAATATAAGCACAAAATGCACAAATATACTAACAATATAAGCACAAAATGCACAAATATGGTGATCGACTTCGGTGAACCACACACACCTTCCTCAGACCAGAGGGATTCACAAAAGAAGGATCGTGTAGTAACAAAATTATAGATGAAAAGATGTTTTGAAAAATAGAATTCATTACAACATTTATTGAAAAAATATTGTTTTTGACATTGTTGTTTGATATGTTTGTTTTAACTGCAACTAACTCCTGCTTAAACATATTAAAACTAACAACTTTTATGGATATGACTTATTTTGTATTATTTTTTCTACCACATATAAATAAATAATCTCTGCCAAACAATTGAACTGTGCACTTTATATGAAATGACACAACAATTGTATTTATGCATAACTGGTTAACGTCCAGTTTCATTTTAAACCAACCAGTTAGAGTAATCAGTTACAGTATTGTCATTGGGTATATAGGCATCATAATAATAATGAATTGGCTTTATTTTGCGACTAGGACTACACTAATTCATCTACATGCATCACTGTCATATTTCATATTCATGCAGATCTTATCAATTAGTCTACTAACTAAATAAATGAATAAACTGCTTTATTACCTCTGGGAAACTCCTGGGGTGTGACCAATTCCTTGAAATATTCCTGAGCAATTGTGGGCTGGGAGGCCTCCGGTAGCTGAGGGCTGAACCAGAATTGCAATGTTCGTGATTCTTGTTTATGACCTCCAGTTTGTGCATTTACCAAATACACACAGAACTCTAAGCTTATCTGTGGTGGTACATCATTTCCCCTACTGTCTTCACCTGTATCAACATATTTTTTGTATCATACTACAGTTTTTAATATTCTAATAACACTGATTGATATATATATATATATATATATATATATATATATATATATATATGAAATAACATAAAATTTATTGAAGACAGTACAAAATTTAAAGCCAAACTTACAGCCTACTTGACTAATTTGACTTTGTAATTCTTCTATGAATTCAAAGAAATCCATGGTAAAAAATATTAGATGTATTAGTTGTTTAGTTATTTTTTAAACTTGGAGTTAGTTTTTGAGTTTTAAAAGTGATGATGCTTGTTTCTAGCGTTGTATGTTACCATTCATGTACACTGTGTGTATAAAGACAAATATAGATATTTCTAATTATTTGCAAGTATCACAAAATGTAATACACAAATTTTAAATACATACATATTTTTAACCATAGATCGTAAATACTATTTATTTTTAACTGTGGGAATATTTTTGGTGCCATTTTTGGTGCTTTGCAAGCCTTTTTTGTAAAAATCATAAAAAATACTAAATATGCTCCAAATGTAAATTTTATCATATTGTTTTTCTTCTCAAGAACTGTATATTCACATACTAACATCAAAACTCAGATAAAAATGTATTAAATATTATTTTTTGGCTATAGTAATATGTTGTTACATTTTAGATAAACTACTAGGTTTTTTTGGAATTTTTTGTTTACATAACATGTGAAAATGAAAAAATGTGCAATGTTGCAGTATGATCATTGTAGATAATCAAGTAGTATAAGTGAAAATTAAAAAAAAAATCACCATAGAATAGACAAAAAAAAGTTGTTCAGGAAAAATACATATTGTACCCTAAAACATATTTTCATATTTTTTGTTTAAGGAGAAAATAAAAATTTTGCATAATGTATTGCCTCCGGACCACTATCTAATAATTATATTAAAGGTTTATATTACCTTAAATTCCGTCAAGTGGCCCAAGGCGTCGTCAGATGGCGACCGGCTTCGACTACTTCATGTAATCATTTTCAAGCCGAAATACATAAAATATTCACTCTTATGAGGTCATCAAAGTCTTGAAAAATACATGTTCTTTAATCAATCTGCATAAAAATATAACCTGGCAACAGTTATTAGTTTTAATAATGTTGCAACATTGATGACCTCACAAGAGTGAATATTTTATGTATTTTCGGCTTGAAAATGATTACATGAAGTAGTCGAAACCGGTCGCCATCTGACGACGTCTTGGGCCACTTGATGGAATTTAAGGTAATATAAACCTCTAATATAAAAATTTAGCCACGGAAACAAAAAAATTATGTGAAAAATTATATAACATTATAATTTCCTACTAAATGTACTTCATTAGTAAAATCTATTAGCTACAAGAAAATGTAAAATATATGAAAATATTCAAAAAAGTATAAAACTTATACCACCATACGTCAGCGTGTAAACTGTGTAAATGGCAGTTGCAAAATGTTGCATATTGTAAACATTATAAAAAATATAAAATAATTTTTGGTAATTTTTATTACAGTAATACTTCATAGAACACACATTTCTAAATAGAAATATACAAGAATTGTTAGATTATAGCCAAAAATAAAGTTTGAATAACAACTTTTCTCAGCAGCATAAATTACACTTTATCTAGCTGTTGAAAAATCACACATACAGGGGTATACATGAACGTTTTTAGTAAAACACCTAAAAAACCTACAACATTGCAATTTGTTTTGTTGGCTAGCGTATTTCATTCTCTGCAGACTGACATTTACTACGCCTTATTCCGCCTTCTGATTATTCTTCAGTCAATCGACAAACATCGACCATTTTTCCCACTCCCAACCTCCGCAACAGGAGGGAATTGAGCGGAAGTTTCTTGTTGCACGTTTTAATTTTATTTACTACGTTCATAAAATTGCATAAAAATTTATTAAAAATCTGAAATGTATAAAACAGAACATTCTGCATCGATTGGTATCACTTTGATGTGATTGCTTGATGATAAACATATTTTTTATTGATTTTAATGCAACAGCATAAATTATGCCGTACCTCGCTTTTAGAAGGGTTATGTATACAATATAAATTATGTCGTACTTCACGATCCAAGGTTAAAAACCATTGCCATGCTGGAAAACAATATAAATAAACCAACAACAGTATTAAAATCTTGTTAATATTTTTAACTATAACAATTATAATTTAATTCTACATGCTTGATATAAAGTTATAAAGATGGTGCAGCTAATTTGTCAATCGTATTGAAGTAGTACTCTTTCTGAGTAAGAAGCCCTCAAAAAGGATAATATTGGAAACGTAATAAGTCATTATTTTTTTTGTAGAATAATATGTATGATCACAGTTTACTTCAAAACATCCAGTAAAAATAGGTGAATAGAGTAACTGGTTTAGTAGATCCATTTAAATTACGTAAACTTATATTCCCTGTACAAACAACTTTATTAACGATGCAATAGCTCATATCAAACATTTTCAGAGGATTTTAGAACAGAAAAAAATCAATAACTTAACTTGTATTAACAAAATCCAAATTTATTGTATAATGCAAAGTCATACTAAGTCTAATAAAATACGAGACTAACAAAAACACTATTCCACTTTTCACTATGACTAAAAAAAAAAGTAAGTTAGTATTTAAGTACTAAAAGTAAATCAGTTTGAACCAATTTCAAGTGGCAGATTTCTCTACAGTAACCTTTATCAAAATTAAATTAATAATATGTAATAATTATAACATTAAAATAAATATAACATTGTTAATTCCTTAAATTCAATGTTGGGGATAGATAGAACCTGGCATATTAGTATTTAAATGAAAAATAACAACATGAAAAGCTTCAACACTGTGATACAGGCCTTACTAAGACATGGGTAACAAATGACTAAAACAAGAATACTTTTCTGAGATCAACACTTTTTTTAAAGGAAAGGCCGATCTCCTTTTCGACATTACTCTGACCACTGATCTGAGCGAGGAACTTATCAGACAGAGTAAGGGGAAGAATCAGTACCGTACAAGGTAAACATTATTTATTAATAAAAACTAACAGTCAAGGCCAGGATTCGAACCAGCACTATCTCTAACCCAGGTACAAACTCGTGATGCCTTAGATCACTCGGCCACTGGCTCTCCTAATAATCAAGAGGTCAAAGGATACAACAAATAGAAGGATAAAAAGTATACATCCACAGTACCTGAAACTGCAGTTTTATTAATTATGATGCCTTGATGAGCACCTCCAGCCACGTGGATTTTGTCGCTATTTATTTCCTTCTCATCTTTGATTATTCTCCTCTCTATCATCAATGTAGTAGAGTTTGCAGTTTTCCCCTTTGGAGTCATTACTATCTGATCTGAAATAAAAAGTTAAGTAAATATTCCTAAAGCAAAGTGTATTTATGCAAAGTGTATCTACAAATAACAACACCCAGGGACGTAGCTAGAAATTGCAGAAGGGGGGGGGGTCCACATGAACAATTTGACTTGAACACCTTGAATGAAAAAAATATAAAAACATACACATCCCATATTTTTTTAATCCATATATATCCATCTTAACAGCTAATTTAATTACATTATATCAATTGAGCATTGCAGGAATGAAAACATGAGGTTTGAAAAATATCATAATAAAATTAAATACCCATTATTCAGTTTAAATCAACATAAAACAATGTCTCGTTTGTTTCATTCATTCCTATATATTCAGGATACCTTACTATCCTCGTAATTTACTTAGACCCTTGATTATATACATGTGTATAAAATCAATGCTTAGACTCATATATGTTTAAAGACCACCCTAAAAACATAAATGTAGATTACAAAACGGGATCTCTTTATAAACAAACAAAAACCACCAATCACTGCTTATCATGGCTTAGGCTACTTTTCATTCTGCTAGACAACATGCCAACCACTTACCACATTCCATTTCATTTTCCAATTTTTATTCTCAGTTAGTTTAGTAAATTTAAAATATTGAACCAAGCTGAGTTCTAAAGGATAATTTAGAATACATACATACCTTCACCTGATTCTTAGTTAACCTAAATTCCAACAGTATTTTATACAGTTTGACCTTATGTAGTTTGTTATTTTTGTAGAAAGTAAATTACACAATACTTAAAACCTACTCTGAAAATCACAGTTAAAAAATGAGCTGATAGTTGTGGGAAAAGAATTGTCCTATATACGAAATATTCCATAAATAGGATTACACTTCTGTAATATATTGACGAATTGAACGTAATTGCAGAGTAAAATATTAATTTAGAACAACAAATGAATAAACCTTATGAATAAATGTAACAATGTCTGTATATTTTGTCCGTCTGTCAACAACAATTTATTATTCTTTGTTGACCACTTATCTTTTTTAAAACCTTCTAAGTTTCTTTAGAATTGCTCTTATATTTTTCAAATAAATTAGCGTAAAAACTATTTTTAAGGTTTCTTATATCTATCTTCGTTAGTTAAAAAAAAGTTAAAAAAACAAAAATAAAAATTACATGTTGTCAGGGTTTTTCCAGTTGCTTTTAATAATAAGTTTCATTTTTTAATTTGTTAAAAAGTATTTTATACAGTTTTACCTTTTTTAGTTTGTAATTTTTATTCAAATGAAATTACATAATAATTAAAACCTACTCTTAAGATCACTGTTAAAAAATGCGCTGAATCGTTGTGAGAAAAGAATTGTCTGATATGTGAATCATTTCACATATATGAGACAATACTACACTTCTATAATATATTGAAGAATTGAACGTAATTTCAGGGGAAAATAATATTTAATAAGAACAACAAATGAATAAAACTTTATAAATTATACAATGTCTGTCTATTTTGTCTGTCTGTCCATGAGGTGGTCTTGTGGGTGCATGAGTGAGGGGCGTAGTTAATAATAATACCGACATAGTTATTTTTAAGATATGTCATCCCACGTATCTTTGTTACGATTTAATAGGGTTATAGAATAGCTTATACGAAGGCTTCTTTCACACTACACGATTTTGTTCACACGAAAAGATTTCGTAAGAGTGTTTTCTGTTATTGGTTGATTATCACACAACACGATTTTTTTGTTGTTAAAAAATAAGCCTTACATTGAAATATAGTAAATTCTAAAATTTAAGAGTGATATCTTCAGCCTTTAATCTTCAACAACTTCAATTAGTTTTTAATTGTAATGTGTGGTCCGGTTTAATATATTAAAAGCACACTGTAATTTGTTTTAAAAATTACAAACTACCCTCTTGGTGAGAATTGTAAATAAAAATAATAATAATAACTTGTATAGTAAGAATGGCGTATTTCTATGATTTGTAAATAATTCACAGATTAGCAAACAATATCGGTCATAACTGTGTAAGCATGTAGAGATATCGAAGAACATTTGGTCAGAAAAATAAAACTCAGTGGACTGGTCATAAGTGAAGAGCAAGAGCGTCCTTGGTTAGCAGCAACTCCCGATGGTATTAATGGCAACGACTGACGTGTTGGAACAAAACGCCCGTACAACTCAAAATGAACCCAAGACAAGGATTGGCTTTTCTAAAAAGATAGCAAGTCTTATTCAGAGTTTAATGAAGGAATTAGCATGCCCTCAGGTCCCTAACTAATTCAGAGCAGTTAAGTATTGAAGCAGTTAAGTATTGAAGCAGTTAAGTATTATAATTGAGTGGACAGTGGCTTACTACTAACAACTCTTGCCCATTGTTTATAGGCTGTTATACGTATTTTGTAAGTACCAGTACTTATTATGAAGAGATTTCTTGTAACTGGAGGCGGATATTACCCTTCAACCCAGTAGTTCTAATTCAAGTAAGAATAAGATAAAAAAACTCTTTCAAATCGTAAATATGACAATACGTATCTAAAATTTGGTTTCAATGCAAAGGATGGTACTGAAAAAAATGTGTCCAATCCCTGAGTTAGTTTGCATGAAAACGTTTCCTCATAAAGACACAAATTTGTTAAAAGCTTCTTACCTAGTTAGTTTAAGGATTGCCAAGAGAGGGAAGCCACACACTATTGGTGAATCACTTATTATGCCAGCTGCTAAAGAAATTGTCAATACAGTTTTAGGAGAAAAAGCATCCAAAGAAATTGAAAAAATTCTGTTGTCTAACAATACCATTCAGAGGAGAATAGATGAAATTATGTTAAACATCGAAGAGATGCTTGTTTTATATTTGCAGCAATGCACATTTTTCGCTATTCAGGTTCATGAAAATACTGATATAATCAATATAGCTCAATTATTGGTATTCATTCGGTTTGAGACCATCATGACAAAATATTGGAGGAGTTTTGTTTTGTAAACCGCTATTGACCAATACAACATCAGAACACAAATTTCAGCTTAACAAAAATAAATTTACCTTGGTCAAAATGTGTGAGTGTCTGCACAGACGGTGCAAGAGCAATGTATAGAAAACTATCAAGACTTGTGACAAGAACTAGACAGGTTGCTCTGCAGTACAAAACTACGCACTGCATGATACATTGTGAAGCTCTTGCCTCAAAGAACATGCCTGTAAATTTATGCAATCATAAAATATTTTCTGAAAATTATTAATTTTATTAAGGGTCCTGCATTAAATTCGCAATTATTTGCAATATTGTGGAATGACATGTGTAGCATTTTTTTAAATATATTGTTCCACAGAGAAGTAAGATAAAGGTTGTCAAGAGAGACATTTTAAACCGTCTATTTGAACTGAGGTCTGAGGCATTAATACCTTTCTCTGAAAAGGACAAAAATAATATGAAATCATTTTTTCTGTACGAAGATTAGCTACAAACTCTGGATAACCTTGCCGATGTTTTTTCCAGATTGAATATTTTAAAAATGGGCCTCCAAGGTTCACATGAGACATGTTTTTCTATGAAAGTCAAAATTAACTCATTTAATAAAAAGTTAGATCTCTTCATTAACCCGCCGATGGTCGAGGGGTGAGCGCAGCACTCACTTTTCATTTTCAGTTTCTAAAAATATGGAGTTTTTAATATATCTGCCTGAAACTCTGAGTAACTGTTGTTTGGGGAGGTAGTAGTGGGGGAAATGCGGTGGCGCGTTCCCATTGTCTAGTGACATTGTTACGTAACCAACTACCGTGCAGTGAGCAGCGCGCTCACCCCTCGACCATCCGCGTGACTCATTTTTACAAACCTATTATCGTTTTAGTTAAATTTTAGTGTGTTGTTTTATTTGTTTATATTTTATTTTATGTAACTTTTACTGTTTTTAAAATTATGGATCGCGACCACTACATAGTGAAGTGGTTGCTCGAGGAGTCTGATGAGGAACATGAACTTCCCAATTTTGATACTAGTGGTGATTCTGATATAGACCAAGTTGAAAACAGTGATCACAATTGTGAAAGCGAAGAAAGTGCGCATAAGGGAGATGTAGAAGACCCCGTGGAAAACGTGACTCCCTTCTACACTGGTCGGGACGGTACAACATGGCGCTTTCACGCACCACCTCAGAATAGACGCCAAGCGAGAAGGAACATTGTCATTCATCATCCATGTGTTGTTGGTGAAGCTAAAGATGCTACAACAATTTTAGAGGTATGGAATCCTTTTTTTCCAATTGATGTTTTAGAGCAAATTACTCTACACACCAATGCTAACTTCACAAAATTAAAACAAATTACAGTCGTGAATCAGACGTTTGAGATACACATGTAGAAGAAATCAAAGCGTTTAGGACTGTTTTATTTGAGTGGAACCTTAAAATCAAGTGATGTACATGTTGAGGATTTGTGGGTGAATGACCCAACTGCGCCTGAAATATTTTGCCTAGTCATGAGCTATAGGCGGTTCTACCTCCTTACAAGAGCCTTATGGTTTGATGACGAAACCACTAGACAAAGACGTGAAGCTACAGACAAACTAGCACCAATAAAAAATATTTTTGATGGATTTGTTGCAAAATGTTTGAAACATTACAGCATCGAGGAATATGCCATCCAAGACGAGATGCTTGAGTCTTTCTGTGGAAAATGTAGTTTTAGACAGTTTATGCCAAGGAAACCAGTGAAGTATGGAATAAAAATGTTTGCTGTTTCGGATGCTAAAATGTTCTATACTCATAACTTACAAGTTTATTGTGGAAAGCAGCCAGATGGACCATTTCAGTTGGAAACTACGCCAACTGCCATAGTAAAAAGGATGACCACAACATATCACGGGTCTAGAAGGAACGTGACAATGGATAATTGGTTTTCTTCGGTCCCAGTGGTAAATGAGTTGGTTACTCAACGTAATCTAATCGTGGTAACAACTATGAAGAAAAATAAAAGGGAACTTCCTCCGGAAACAGTAAACACAAGACCTGTAAATAGCAGCCTTTTTGCTTTTGGGGACAACTGTATGCTTGTTTCATATGTACCTAAAAAGTACAAAAATGTTCTTTTGATCTCATCAATGCACGACTTAGACAGTATAGATGAGGACTGTGGAGACCTAATAAAACCAGAAATAGTAAGTTTCTAAAATTCTATTTTAAGGGTGGTGTAGAGGTTGTGGATGGCATGAAAGCCAAGTACTCAGTTTCAAGAATATCTTTTCATTGGCCTCTCCAGGTATTTTACTCACTCCTTGATTTCGGTGGAATAAATGCTCAAATAATACTAAATGACAATATCGGGGAAAAAATCTCTAGAAAAGAATTTCTAAAAACCTTGGCATTAGAGCTTACAAAATCGCATGTGACAGCAAGAGCTTCCTACAGTGGCTTGAAGAATGATCTTTGAATGGGAATCCAAAAGTACCTTGGAATAAATCAACAACCACAGCAGTTGAACCCACAACCCGTAAGGAATCAGGAACAAGTAAAATGTGGTTACTGTCCAAGGAAGAAAACAAATTCACCACTGCCCGATGTGAAAGATGAGTGATGTGCCTATCTGTGGCTAGCACACAGTCACAGTCTGCGCCCGATGTCACGGACATATTTGTGAAAAAGAAGAAGGCGACTCCAACTAAAGAGACTTTTATTTAGTTATAAATGTTGATTTTTGTATTTTGATTTATGTTGTAATACACTGAGTAATTATAAAACGTCGTTTTTTAGCATCCTGTCTTTACAAAAATATTGTGAAGTAAATTTATAAAAAAAATTTTTTATAAATTAACGTCATGTAAAAAAAATATTTTTAAACGTATGAAATTAGGTGTTTTTAATTTAATATAATAATTAAATGTTACAAAAGGTGTTAAAAAGAAGTAATATAATAAGATTATTTGTTCAACATTTTAAAAATATTAAGGGTTAACAAGCTTTTCAAAGAGGTGAGCGCGGCGGCACTCACCTCTCCACCATCCGCGTTACTCTTATGACCTCGACCATTGGCAGGTTAAACAAAAAGAACAGAAGGACATTTCTTCCTTTACAACTCTCTTGTCCTGGTTACAAGATAATGATTTGACTGTCAGTAATTGTCTTCTCTTAGACATCGTGGAGCATTTAAACTCTTAAAATGAATTTTGAAAAATACTTCCCCGGAACATGCTCTAAAAATGATGATTGGGTTATGAATCCTTTTTCACAGAAAGATGTTCTGTCAGGTATGGAAGTTAAAGTGATTTTCATAGAACTTACCTGTGACAGTACAATGAAACACTCTTTCACAGAAAAAAGTCGTTTATTTCTGAATGTGCACAAAGAATGAATACCCTGCAGTTTTCAATCAAGATCTTATTACTTCTGGATCTTATCTTATCTTATTGTTCAATTTGTAACAACTTATTTGTGCGAGCGTGGGTTTTTCTGAGTTAGTTTACATACAAAACAAATACAGGAATAGTCTAGCTCTAGAAAATGATTTAAGATTAAAGATCAGCTCAATTGACTCTGACATAGAAATGTTGTTAAAATATAAGCAACAACAGGTTTCTCACTGATATTGTTTCCAGATAATTTGTATTATAATTCTTCACTATTTGATTATGTTAATATCATTTTGATTTGTTTAATTATATTCATAGATATTCTACTGAAGTTGACATTTTTATTGCATTACCTCTGTTTGGTATTCTTAAGTTTAGCATTAGTATATATATATATATATATATATATATATATATATATATATATATATATATGTTATTTTTAATGGTCTTCAGTTTATGTTATATTATTTTGTACGTTGGTATCACTTGGGCAATATAGCATTGGAGGTTAGATGGTTTCCCCTTTCTTTTCTTGTAAAAATCGCGCCAACAGTCCTAATCTGCGATTGGCTCGCCCAATTAAGACGCCAAACCCCCTCTTCCCTTGCCGCGAAAAACCAGACAGCCACGGCCAAGTGCGTATCAAACCCTCGCCCCGTACAGCCGTATATGTACGTCGTGGGCTTCCTCAACCTCGTGTTAGTTGGAATTACCGCTAATAATTATCTCGACTTTCATTTCTCAAGTGTATTAACTGTATCCGATTGTATATTCTTTGTTTTATAATTGTCATCGTATATTTATATAGTTTTCCACCTCTCGCTCCGTGTAAGTGCCACTGTGGCGTGCATGTGTGTACCTCAAGATAGTGTGTGTATGACAATACCTGTGTCCTCTGGCTCATTCCTCTGCAAGGACATCTCTCATCTCCTAGTGCTCGACCCGGGGTCATCACGAATTTGTGGACTACCCAGCCGACGACCAGCCAAGTGTGTGTTGGACTTTCGCCGTGTATCAGCTCAAGGTACTGTCTACTTTATATATCTATAAATATATGTGTGACATGCAACCCCTCACCGTCTTAATCGGTTATTATTAAGTGGTCCTTCACCCCTATGTATTTTTGTGTGTACTCTATAATTTACGTGCTCAAAATCTCATTTTCTCACGGTCTCTAAACATGGTCCTTACGAGACGGATGAATTGACACCGTTCTGTGGACAAAAACAGTTCAAATCGCTCTCACAACCTCTCAACAAACTCTTAAAAAACTCTCTCATAAAGTTTTATGTGTGAACTTTGCCTCAATAACTCTCAAACTCGATATTTGTCGATATTTGCTAATCAGCGAAATTAAGTGCCCGCGAATTTGGGTGCACGTGGTGTTTCCCATTGTGACATTCCCGCGTGTTCACCTCCAATTGTGGCATTCCCGCGTATTTACCTCCCCGCCATTCTAGCCTCCACTGCCAGTGCCATTACGATCAAAGCTGCACTAGGCAGCACAGCTGACATCTGTCAAAACACAACTGTCACTTCCCATTGTTATTGTTTATGTGACTTATTTACATTTGATTGTTTGATGTTTAACTCAGCTGGCAGAGACTTTCTATGATTATTTAAGAATGTTATACTGTATTATATTGTGTTTAAATTGATTTCTTTATTTTAACGAAAGTTAACGTAAAAACTTGTACCTTTCGCGACACTTGTTTATATATTAGGTTTTTTGGATCCTCTTGTTTTCAAATATTATTGAACATATTCAAATGGTTATATGAAATACTTAACACTTTCTCTCACTGTAATTAAAAGGAGTTTTTGTTTATTTTAACAAAACTTAGCTGAAACAAAACTTGTATTTTGTTTGAAATCTTTTGTTTACATATGACATAGGGCCCTTCAATAAGCTGTGTATTGTATAGTTATAGATTTACTGCTCTCTCCCTCTGGTTGTATACATTGTTAACACTCAAAGCTAACAAGTTAATAATACTGTAGCTATTTTTCTTATATTAGGGTTTTAATTAAAACTTATTGTTTTACACTCGTCATTTTTGGCAGTAGGTTAATTTGGTTTTGTGCCATTACAATTGACACCTCTTGTCGTAATAGTTCATTATTTTGACACCTCAAGTCTCCTGACTCAAGTGATTGTAAATTGCTACATGACCAGTGTAATTTATTTTTATTGTTGTATTGTAGTCTCTGTAATCACAGTCAACTTGTCCTCAGGTGAATATTTTTAATTATTATTCACACATCACGTCTCCCGATGCCATTGTTTTTTGTTGTTGCATAAAAATATTTTATTGTATTTTTTTTTTATTTTTAATTTTAGGTTTTGCACTGTGTTTACATATGATACCATAGGCCTACTCTATGTTCGTTGGCTATATGACCTCTACGCCTCAGTGACCTCAAGAATATTTTGTGGACTTCTCTCACTCTGGGGATTGGAATTTGTCTTTTATTGATTTAAAGTAACTCAGTGTTTTACATCTCTGAAGATGGCTCCCAAAGTTGGAGAATTTACCTCTGCTATCTACACCCGGTCCACGTTATTGACCAAAACTCGGTTTACTAAACTGAAGACCGCTGTTGATGAGCTAGCCCAGACTGGCAAACCGCTTACTCCCGTCCAACTAAAGCAACTTGCTGCCTATGCCAATGAAATCAGGAAAAAGAAGGCTGAGTTTGAAAACCACCTCCAAAGGGCTTTGTTTATCGAAAATGATCCTATCCCTGATGATACTTTGTCACGTGATCAGGACGACATAGAGTCTTTGTTCTCTTTCATCTCCGCAACCATTGAAGTATTATTACCTCCCGAAGTGCCTAACACACCCTCTGCTCTTAGTGATGCTTCAGCCACCTCTCAAGCCCCTGTTTCTCATGTCCGCCTGCCCCAACTCGATTTGCAGAAATTTTCTGGTGACCACCTCACGTGGACCAGTTTCATCAATTTGTTTGACACTACAATACACAGAAACGCTACCCTTTTGAGCGTGATGAAATTCCAATACCTTCTAAGCGTGCTCAGTAACGAGCCGCTTAATCTGGTGAAAAGCCTAAATCTCACAGCGGCCAACTACCTGGTGGCATATAACCTGCTGAGAGAACGTTACCAAAACTCGAGAAGACTGCAATCTCTCCACCTCAACCAGCTGTTGGATTTACCCAACATAACCGCCACCTCTCTCAAGGGATTGCGCTCATTTGTGAATCTCTTTACGGAACATTCCCAAGCTTTAAATGCCTTGGAATGCAACGTCACCGATGACAATCCACTTTTGTCTGCACTCCTGTTGCGCAAGATGGATAATGATCTGCGCAAAAAACTTGAAGGGTTTCGCACCTATTCCGATGAGGAAGCCTCTTCACGCTCGTTACCTGGCGTAACAGATATTATCAAATTTCTGAATTTGGAATGTTCGCAAACGGAGGATGCTAACCTTCACAGCACCTCTCACTCAAAGCCCGCGCACTCAAACCTCAAGGCCTTCGCGCCTAAAAAGGGTGCACTTCCGCACTAGCGATGTCAGTATGGTCACTGCACATTCTAACCCCTCTCAACCTCCCTCTGCCGCTTCTCAAGGCAAGCCTACCATGGCATTATGTTTTGCTTGTAACTCAAGCGGACATAAAATTTACTCTTGTGCAGCTTTCCGTGAAAAATCTCCTCATGATCGTCAGCGCATGGTAAAAGACCATAGGCGTTGTATTTCCTGTTTGGGAAACCATGACATAAAGGAATGCCGCTCTCAAGGCGCCTGTCAAACTTGTAATAAAAGGCATCACACTTTATTACATTTTCCCACTTCTCAGGGCAAACATGCTAATTATAGCGCCCCTCCTCAAAGCAATAAGCCTCATCAACTCGCCGTTCCAATTAAGGAGATAGCCACTCATGAAGCAACACCTCACACCTCGGTGACAATGACTGCTCAGGGTCACACCAACTCGCGTATTTGGCACTCTACCGTTTTATTAGGCACAGCCTTAATAAAACTCACCTCTTCTCATGGTACAACTCATGTGTTCCGGGCTCTGATCGACTGCGGTTCAATGACGGATTTGATCACAGAACGAGCCGCACAGCTTTTAGGAGCACGTCGGTTTAAATCCGAAGTTCAACTCACGGGGCTTGGTAACCACATTACCAAAAACAAAGGTCAAACTCTTCTCAACATTGAGACACTCTCCGGCCTATCCATCGCTTCACAACACCCCATGCTGATCCTGAATCACCACCTGACCATCGCCCCCACCCCACCTATAATTTACGTGCTCAAAATCTCATTTTCTCACGGTCTCTAAACAACCTCATTGGTAATTAATGTTCAGTTACCAATGATTAAAATTTGTTTTAATTTTTGACGGAAAAGTCAAGAAATTCAGAAAATCAAGAAAACGCAAAAAAACAGATATGCCAAAATTCACGTAATACTCGTATACCTATCTGTGTTGATACTCAAATTGTGCAGATTTGTACCCAACTTAAATATACTTGAACTATTTTTATCCATATATTAAGCGTGCAAATGCCGGAAACTTGTCAGAAAAGCTGTAAACGACAATCGTAGTGTTCTTAAATTACGAAAATTTATGCTGAATATGAAGGGTACGTTCCTAGTTTCACAATTAGTTGTGTTTTAAGCTTGTAAATTCAATTAAAACTTTTAAAAAATACTAACTAAATAATACAACTAACCACTAAAACCAAATTTGCCACCAAAATTATCATTTTTAGATTCAGGATGTAATTTTGGACAAACTAAAGAAAAATTTCAAACATATTGTTGTCTAGACAATATTAGTACCTAATCATTACTTTGCATGAATAACTGTTATTTTTATGTTTAAAATACAGTAACAATTATTACAACATTTACAAAATTATGCAATGTAAATAAAATATATTTCCTCCCTTGATTAAATAAAATGTATGTATATTACTAAATTTATAGATAGGCCTGCAACTGTTGGTACACAAAGTCAAGGGAAAAGCTTCAGGTGGTACTCCAGTACTGAAAGGTTGGGAACCACTGAGTTAGTCAAACAAATTTAAAAAATAATCAGTTACCTTCAGCTCTTCATTTGTCATAGGGTAAATATTAACAGGGGTAAAAATTAATAGGGGTTAAATTAATTACACTATTAGACTGATTACAGACATTTACAATCCATACATGACCATATCTTGGCAAACTGTGTCTTGGGTAGAAAAAAATAACACAGAAGTAAACATAATAAATAACAACTCCCAAATCACTCGGTAAGCAGTCAACACATACTGTATTTCATTAAGTTGTATCACATATGAGCTCAATATCAAAAATGTATATACTCCCCAACTATAGAAATTTCTTTCTGTAGTCTTTGCATCGTAAGTTATTTTATAAAAGTATTGTTGGTTTTTTTATACAACACATGTATACACATAAATACAGGGTGTCACTAAAATACGTTCCCAAACTTAGGGATAAGTTTCCTTGGGTCAAAATAAGAAAAAAAGCTCCTATAAATATTGTTCCTAAAGTGGATTTTTTCCTAGGTCAGTTAGCACAAATTTATTGAACTTTACAAAAAATTTTTCCTCTGGTATGAACTCCAGGGTGCAGACGGATGCCTTTTCTCGACCTGGCTGAAGCATTTGATAAAGTTGATCTTTCAGTTCTGTTGAATAAACTTCTTGTTTATGAAGCCTCAAAAAACTCGTTAACATTTTTATGTCATACACTGTAAATTGAAAACAATTTGTTTTTTATAAAGGGGTTTACCCTCCAATTTATTGTTCAATCAAGAGGCCTCAGGTCTCAAACTTAGGGACCTTCCTCTTTACTCTCTTAATTATTCACTTAATTGATTGTATTGTATCTGCTGAGGCATTTATATTAGCCAATGATTTTAAAATGTTCAAGTTTATAAAGAATGTAGAAGATACTGCTGAAATGTAACATGATCTTGATAGTGTATTTCAGGGGAGTATAATTAATAGAATGGCTTTTAATGTTTCAAAATGTCATGTTGTAAGGTTCACAATATCAAAGGTATATGTGAGTCATGATTATTTCTTTAAATGGAAATATTACCTCTAGAGTGGACAAAATGAGAGACTAAGGCTTCACACTGTTCAAACATTATCTTTTAATTCACATGTTGAAGCATGTATAGCCTCGGCTAGTAAAATAATGGGTTTTGTTTTCAGGTAGAGTATTAATTTTAAAAGAATTGAGACATTAATTAAGCTTTATAACTCCCTTGTCAGGTTGAGATTGGAGTGCAGTGCATTAATATGGAGTCATGTTTATTCCCCGTAAGGCAATAGAGAGAGAGTTCAGACAAGATTTTTAACGTTTTTGTATTTAAAGTGCTTTAATAATAATAGTTATTTATTTCCAAAAATTACAATAACACTTGTAAATTTATAAATATGGAAAAGGTCCCCATATGGGTAATGAAACTGTCGCGGGGACCGAGCTCTACAGTCTCACAGAGACTTTTGGATAACTTAAACATCCGGATCACCAGAGGTACGTAGAGAAACCGCCAAACATTTACTCTTAGCCACACATTTACGGTAAGTCGACTATGGTCAAGCCATCATTTAACTGTGACCAACCCTTGAGCAGCTAACTGCTAGGCCTCAGTCCACATCGATCCCTCAAAAACTAAAGCGGTGTCTTCCGCATACAGAAACATGTGACCACTACTTCATGGAATTTTACTAATATTATTTTGATATACAAGAAACTTGTAAAGAATATGTTTAAACTAGTCCTATTAAATAAATAGCAATAATTTTGCTTAATATAAGTCAGCTAATTATTAATTATAATTATATTTTGATTGAGATTTTAAAATAAGTTAAATATTAATTATCACTCTATATATGCACAAAATTATGTAAGTTAATTATTAAAATTTTGCCAGGAAAAATATTTAATTTTACACCAAAAATAGTATTTATAGCTTTATTATTATTTTATAATTTTGAAAAAGAAAAATTAATTATTTATTATTTCAACCATATTTGAATTTATTTAAATGATAACACGAACAAAATGAATATGACATTGAATAAATCAATCACCTCTACAGAACTAAAGGTAAAAGACTTAGTTTTTGCCAAAGTTAAAGGACATAAACCCTGGTGAGCACAAATTATAAATATTGATAGTATGGCTCTTAAAAAGGGAATAAAATATCAAGTTCATTTTTTGGAACCAGTGAATCAGCATTTGTTAATAGAGCTGATCTCTCCCTTTTTAATGAAGAAAATAAACACAAGTACTCCCCAGAATCATTAGCTTTGAGGTTTAGGGATGTATATATATAAGCATTAATTGAGATTGAAAAATCAAGGGAGGCTACTATCCTGCTGAATGGAGTGAGTAGTCCTTTATCATCACATGAAATTAAAACCCCTTCTAACAATGTATACAAAACAAACCCTCCTAATTATTCAACACTTCTCAACTGCAATAATGCTAATAAATATAATTTCAGACTGTAACATCTACAACCCAAGGTGCAACTGTAAATACTGAAATTTACTAAGACTTAAATTTTCAAATCCAAGCAGTTACTAATAAATGTATCAAATTAGAAAAAAAGTTTAGCGAAAAAAGAAAACACTCTGTGTGAATCTATTTCAGCCGAAAATTAAAGTAGAAATAATATTCATAGTATTTTCATACACAAATTCTCAAACAAGAAATTAATACATTAAAACTTGAAAATAAAACCCTACAAACTGTCATTGATATGCCACAAAATGATTATGAAGAATTGAAGCAAGATTTGGAACAGAGGATTTATAACAAAAACTGTCTTCACTGCTATCCTCCCCTACAATATCACCAGTTGCCAGAAAACTCTTGGCAAACTATCCACATTAAATCGATGAGATCAGCAAAACCTAATTAGATAACTAGTACTGAGTCAGAAATAACAATGCAAAACCGATTCGAAACACTTTTATTGAAGGACTTTACCCTCGAGGAATCAGTGGAGGGATATGACAACAAAAAAGAAGACAAGGTTATCAAAAATAAAATAAAAGAGCAAAACCATCAATAAAACAGAAATAAACACTACAGCTAGGACAAAAAAAGGGGAATATTTTATTGTTAGCTGACAGCCATCTGAACAAGCTGGTAATGCGGAAATCTCATGCAAAAGTTTGCTCTGCTATTAAATTTTGAATAAGTGACACAGGAATCAAACTTACTGAGTAAATATTGAATGCACAATTATTATTTAATAATAATAGCAGGAACTAATAACGTTGAACAAACAGGCAAAATGTTCTCACCAGAAATATCCAGAATTTAATTGCTAAGTCAAACCATACTAACACCATAATTGCTATGTTACCAATGAGGCATGATGTACCCTCAAGATAGCCACACTAAACTCATAAATGAAAAGATCTCTAAAAATCAAACTAATTTAAAACTACTGCGTCTCCGTCTTTTACCATGTCATATGTACACCTCCATTTCAATAAGAAGGGAAAAGCCACAATAGCAAAAATGATTACAAGAATAACATGTTAAAAATAAACTTCAAACAATCAAGCTCCAACAGTGCACACTTCTGCAACCAACATAACAACAACTGGTAATGAGAGAATTCATGTAGTGGAGATGAGTATGGATGCTGTGATAAACCAACAAAAAAAATGATTCTTCAGTGGCATTCTCTCACACTATTTCCGCAGATTACGATAACCAACGACACATGAGTGCCGGAGTGGCAGTTATCTTTAGGAAAAGATTCGGACGACCTCACTTCCCAAACTACATAGATAATAATCTTACCTACCAAACAGTTCCAAACGGGGCATCCGTGTATAGTCTGGTCACAAAATTAAGACATTTTGCAAAACCTTCCAAAAACAGCTACGTAACAGCTTTTACACAATTTAAACAGATGTTCCATCAAGATGTCTTAAGACTCATTTGTTCCCCAATAGGCTGTGTAAGGGACTGTATACAACTGAAGCAGTTTGCAGAAAGAATTTGTCAATTTAACCATGACACAGAAGCTAAAGTCTAGATAGTGACCTATTACCAACAGTCCTTTAGAGATTTATGAAATGGACTTACTCACCAGGAGTTTGCAGCTAAACTCTATATATAGTTTGGTTTGTTGTCAGCTACCATTATTTTTTTTTAGTTTAAAATTATGTAAAAGCTGAGTTTTATAGTTGGACAAAAAGTTCAAAAGTTGTTACACTATAATAAAAAAGCTAAATCCAGTCCATCAAGCAATTTAAGACCTGCCTCACTGATTCTATTTATGCTAGCTAATCCCTCCGTAAAACAGCACAAGGGGCACTCTGTAACTATGTGATCCATTATTTGGATAGACTCCCCGCAATCACATGACAGGTCTACTGTTAATCCTCATTTGTATTTTATTTCCAATAGTTACATATGCCCACTCTAGTTAGCAACCGATTCAATAATGTCCACTCCCTACGAGGGAGGTTCATCCCACCTACAGGTATTGATGGATCGTTAATAAGGAACTTATTTTGTCCATAAAAACTGTTCCACGCTGTGGTTTAGCTAGTATTGGGTGAGAAATTTGATCTGCTCAACTGGAAAGCAGTACGTAGAGGTGAGTTTCGAGATTTTAAGTGACCGTTCTGATGTGGGAGATCCTGGGTAATGGGGAGGTGCGGGGCATTCAAGATCTTATTGAATTCTTTACGTAGTTCCTCCTAACGTCTAATTTCTGGAGGAACTATATTGCACAGCACCGGGAGCCAAGGTAGTGGAGTTGCCATGAGAGTACCACTAATAGCTCTCATGGCTCTATTAAGTTGGACATCAATCATAGAGGGGAGATGATGTTTGCATGCACAGCGAATCTTTAAAGCTGTACATATCTCCTAGGTATTTCTAAACGAGCATTTGTGTAGGTCCCACAAAATATAGATGGGAGCCGTCACAAATTTGTGATATCCCAGCTATGGCAGCTACCACACAAAATAAAAAAGACCCTTTTGAGGACCAAACTAATTTCAAAATAATAGGTTCTTGGGTTAACTCCACCTACAATAAAAAATTATGATCGTTTTACAAGTCTCGTCTTGTCCATTGCTAAAGCTTGCTTACTAAGAGGATAACAGAAAGGAGTATATACCAGGATGGAGTAAGGAATCAGGCACCACTGGAAGTCTCTAGAAATTTCACAGAGGAAGAGACAGATAGGGCAATTGCTGCTATACCAGCAGGGAAAGCAGTCGGTCTTGACAGTATCTTTTCGGAATTTCTGATGCATGCTGGTAGTAAAGTGCAACAATGGCTTCAAACTGTCTAAAATAAGATACTAGCTACAGGCAATTTGCCAAAAGCATTTAAGCGTTGAAAGGTAGTAGCTGTTCTGAAGCCTGGCAAAGACCTTTTTCAGGTCACAATAACTTGTTTCCTATTTTCCAAATAGCTCTTGAGAGCCGGTGGTTTAAGAGCTATTTGGAAAATAGGAAACAAGTTGTTGGAAATTCAAAGTATAGACAGATGTGTAAGGCGCAGGTATAGATCAGGCCTGAAAAATATTACTCGAGGCGTCCCCCAGGGTTCAATACTAGGGCCAGTATTATTCATCATATTTACAAGTGACTTGCCCGATTTTTTAAGGCGTTACGGCTTCACACAGTATGTACGCAGACGATACTGTCTTAATAAGAGCAAAGAAAACATCTCAAGAACTAGATGTGGATGCATACATAGCATTGAACATGGCACTCGATTATTGCCACAGCAATGATCTGGCAGTGAATGAAAAAAGTTATCAACTCTTTTTCGGAAGTAAAAAGGAAATAACAACAACAGTTTGTGATATTACTCAAGCTGAAGCAGTAAAATGTTTGGGTATTACTATCAATATGGATCTCTCCTGGAGTGCCCATGTTGATATTGTATTGGAAAACTGAGTTCTGTTATATATGTCCTTAAAAGACTAAAATCCATAACAGAAAATAGAACAGTAATCAGAACTGCATATTTTGCTTTGGTGGAATCACATCTCAGGTATGGTCTTGCCATCTGGGGAAACTCCTCAAAGGCGAACTTACAAAGAGTGCTAATACAACAAAAAAAAGTAATTCGTGCTATGGCTAACTTAGAACCACGAGACTCACGTAGGGAAACTTTCAAGCAGCTTAAAAGCTTAACTGTCATATCCCTCTATGTTCTAGAAACAGTTTTGTATGTTGAACACTTAAATCTTACAAAAGGAATGGATCTACATGATTACAATACCAGAGGCTCCAAAAATTATGCACTTTCTCAACATCGCCTAACCATGTACGAGAATAAGCCATCGTACATTGGAGCAAAGTTTAGTAACATTTTGCCACAAGAACTGAAACTAGGAAGAACATTAAAGCAGAAGAAGCAATGGATCACTCAATGGTTGGAGAATCATCTCTTTTATACTGTGGAAGAGTTCCTTAACTGGAGAACTATAAATATTTAAAAGCCTTCAGAATGTTTGGAACATTAATAAATTTGTAAAACTGTAAATCTTTTAACAATATGATTTGTAAGCATTTTGTAATTTGACGCAATGGCTAATGTTCATGTCAATAAAGAAAGATTGATTGATTGATTGACTGACCCTGAACGAGTAGAAAGTTATCGCCCAATATCTCTTCTTAGTGTTTGTTATAAGTTGCTGGAAAGACTGTTATAGAACAGAATATCACCCATTCTTGATTCTAATGGTCTAGTTGAGCAGGCTGGTTTTCGCCTTGGCCGAAATTTTAGTGATCAGATCCTGGCTCTGACATCTTTTATTGAGAGTGGGATTGAAAACAAGCTAAAACCATCTGCAGCTTTTGTTGATCTCAGAGCGGCTTATGACACAGTATGGAGCAAAGGTTTGTTATTCAATTTCTACAGCCTCCTTCCCTGTCCTTTTCTTTTGCGACTTCTAGAGTCAATGTTTAGTGCCAGGCTAATAAAAGTTTACATAGGTTGTGAAGAAAGCTCATATAGACAGCTGAAGGATGGTCTGCCACAGGGATCCATCCGTACTTGCTCCAATTTTATTTAATGTGTATAATGCTGACATCCCAATCACCAAGTCAAGAAAGTTTATAAATGCAGATGATATTGCTTTAGCTTATCAACATAAGGACTTCACAGCTACTGTAGAAACACTTACAAACGATCTTGAAAACCCTCAAAGAATATTTTAGAACCTGTAAGCTGAATCCTAACCCATTAAAAACCAAAATAGCCTACTTCACCTAAGTAGCTGAATTAAAACAAGCATTGAAAGAATATGGAGAAGTTGGTGAATTACCTCAACCTGTACCTGAAGGTCAGAAGGAAGACACGATACAGCCAGATATGGCCAGTGAACTAAACACAACAAATTCTCCACAGTTAGATGTAATACATCTTGCACAACATGACCACCACACAAAACTCACCTCGACACAGCACATTCTTCACAACATTCACCACCTTATTCTTCATAACAGGCAACTTCGCACAATACACACCTTATCACAACAAAATCTTCACAACATCCACTACTACACAACACCCACCTTGACATAGCACATTCTTCACAACATTCGTCATCACTCAACACACACCTTGACACAAAATATTTTCCACAAAATGCACTACCACATAACACACTTCTTGACACAATAGATCCCCCACAAAAATCACTGCTACACAATACACTCTATGACAAAACACAAGAAAAGCATACAGATCAAATTTGCTCCTTATGTACATCATGTGAACCACTCGCTTCACCTTTAAACTCTTTGTCAAAAGAAAAGCCAATACCGCCTTAAATAGTAATAATTTAAAAATTAACTCCACTCTAAAAATTTCTCACCAAAATATTCGTAACTTACAAGTAGAAAAATTATAAATAGTTTTACAAGAACTCCAAGCTCATTTAATCATAATGACTGAGCACCATATGAAGGAATCTGAAATTGAACGTGTTAATATAAATAATTATATAGTTTCAAATAATTTTTCTAAAGAACTCCACAAAAAATGTGGAGTAATGATTTTGAATAAAGAAGACTTGATAGGAAAGCAAGTATTGGTGCCACAAGCTTTAGTGGCTGAGTTGCTGGAGGAAAAACAATTTGAATTCTGTGCAACATTATATGTACTGTCAAATTTTTAATTTATGGCGGTAGGTCTATATCATACACCAGACTTAGATAGTGAAATTTTTATAGATAAGCTAAGTATATTATTAGAATTTTTAGATAAAAAATGGGACAAGATTATCTGGGCTGGCGATATAAACATTAATGTTTTGAAAAAATATAAAGATCATGACATGTTAAAAAGTGTTTTACAAAGGCATGACATGAGGTATCTTGTTCAATTCCCGACTAGTCACAGAAATGTCAGACACGGCTATAGACTTTTTTTAATAAAAAAGAGAATGTTCATTGTAAAGTCAGTGACTGGAGTTATTACTCTGTTGTCAGACCATAACGGACAACTTCTGGCAATAGAAATTCCAGAAAAACTGCCCCATTTAAAAAGTTCATTTTATGAATACTCTCGTATCTTTTCAAAAGATAATCTTTCACTTTTTCAAAATTTTTAGGGAAAGAACCTTGGCAAGACGTATATGTAGTACAAAATGAACAAAAATACACTGTCTTTCAAAAAACATTTAAATTTTATTTTGAACAAGCCTTCCCAAAAAGGTGAATTAAAAAACTCAACAAAAAGAATGCCTGGATTTCAAACCAATTACGAGAGGAAAAACAAGGATCAATAATTCAACTAAATAAAGCTGCAAGATTAAACAAAAATCCAGAGCAATTTCTTGACCTGAAAACCAAAACACTGAACTTAAAAATAACACAAAAATATAAAACGAGAATTCATTGAAGAAAAGATTAACAGTTCAAATAACATTCCCAAAACCGTGTGGAACATTATATATTCAGAAGTTGGAAATAAAGCACTCAAAATATCAGAAAATATTAATATTGAAGAAAATGGCCAGGTTTATAATAATCCTCAAGTTGTGAGTAATATTTTTAATAATTATTTTGTCAATATTATAAAAGATACAAACTGAAATGGCACTAATTACGAACATCCAGAAGAACTTGCAACAAATAGAAAATTTCATTTAAGAAAAGTGGGGAAAAAAGATTTTGAGAAAATTATCCGATCATTAAAAAATAAATGTTCGTATGAGTTCGATGAAATACCCATTATCGCTATAAAAGCTGTCTGTCAGCAAATTAGTTCAATACTTTGCCATTTTATAAATTCCTCTTTTGTTTCTGGATATTTCCCAAATTAACTCAAAATTTCGAAAATTATCCCTTTAAATAAAAAAAACGAAACAAATAAGGTTCAAAATTATCATCCAGTAGCTGTAATATCCTCAATCTCAAAGGTAAAAAAAGTTGTGTCAAATCAGTTGCAATAATTCTTAGAAAATAAGAACCTACTTGACGACAATCAAATGGTAGGGGAAGATCTGTGATTAGTGGAGCAGTGAATTTTATTGAAGCAATCATAGATTCAGTAGATAAAAACGAGATTACAGCAAGAATCTTTATGGCCTTGTTGAAGGCATTCAAAAGTGTAAATCATTCACTAATGATAGTAAAACTAGGCAAGTTAGGAGTAGAAAAATACTCATTAAAATGGTTTGAATCATATCTAACAAGTTGTATATAGTATGTTAAAATGGTTTGAATCATATCTAACAAGTTGTATATAGTATGTTAAAATCACTCATTTATCTTAAGAAAACACAATTCTTAAAATTCCCTCTGATGTACAATACACAAAACTTGGAGTCCCCAGGGATCCATATTAGTTCCTTTGTTCTTCTTATGCTACGTAAACAATTTGGCAGATACACTTACTAATATTCCTAAAATAGAATTTGTTTATATGCAGATGATTCTAATCTGAAGATATCATCTAAAACATTACAGGAAATGGAAATTCTATCATACATTGAAACAAAAAACATTCAGTAAGTTCTTATTAAAGCTCACAATTTTCATTTAAATACAGATTTAAAAAAAACTGTATTTTGTACTATTTAAAGCCCAACAAAACAAAAAAGCTCTTCAACCAAATATTTTAATAAATAATAATTTAATTGAAAGAAAAAATTTTACAAACTTTTTAGGCTTAACAATTGATGAAATCTTGAACTGGAATGCTCAAATTCTGAACTCTATGCACTTTCCAAGATGGCATCATTGGTGGAAATTCAGACATTAAGAATCATATACTTTTCTCATGTTCACTCACATATTTCTTTTGGGGTTTGTCTATACAGGAGTACTAACATTTCAAATCTTGACAAAATATTACGACTACAAAAACAAAGTATTTGCATCATTTTAAAATTGAAAAATGATAAATCAGTTGGAAAACATTTTAAAGAGTTAAAAATATTGACAGTGTATGGGCAATATATTTTAGATACAGTTCTCTTTACAACAAATAAACTAACAGATGACGATATTTACCAACCAAACCATTCTTACAACACAAGAAGAAAGAACAAGATACTTCCATACCAATTTTTTTTACCAAAAAACCTACTTATATGGGTATTTACTTTTTAAAAATTATTCCACAAAAAAATATAAATGAAAAAATATTAATGACTTTAAAAAATGTTTAAAAGAATATCTATTAAATACAGTAATTTATTCATTTTCCGATTTATATGACAGCTAATTGATGCTAATAACGTTTATTCTTCTTTAAATATGTTGTGTATTTTTTTCTCTTTTATGTATGTTATCTATTTTCATCAAAGTTGTATTCCGATATGATTCTTTATAGGTAAATTTAGTCTTTGAAACTATTCAACTGTACCAAGATTGTATATATAATGAATAAAGATTGATTTGAATTTGAAAGCAATACCATTTCCATCCAGCAAATCAAATGTTTTGCCAAATCAATAAAAACGATTAATGGATTTTTATAATTGCTAATTATTTGATGTAATTTATCATTAATAGGAAAGAGAGCATCTTTAGATGTAATAGCACTTCTACAACTAAATTGATTTTCGGCTATTAATTATTTTAAAATAAATATTAAGTCAATTGCTTGCTTACACACTACTTTTTAACTTTAGACACAATACTTAGCAATAAAATTGGTCTATAGTTACAACATTTGTCCTTTTCACCCCCCTTATAAATTAGGATAGCCTTAGCGATTTTGAAAACTTCTGGGAAGGTACCTTGTTCTAGACTAAAGTTCACTACATGTAATATAGGGTGCTTCAGATAGTCTAAATTATCTTCTATCTAGATGTGCAGTTATTCCTTCGACCCCTAGGGCAGAGCCCCCTCTTAGCTCGCTGTCACAGACCACCAGTTGCTGCTTCATGATGGGGACCAGGTGAAATCGTGCCTGAGTCCTGAACAGCTCGTCATCAACTATTGGACCAGCAGCCACAGGAACACAACTAGACAAATCTTCTCTGACCCTAACATAATAGCTATTAAACTTATTAGCAATATCAATTATTTCATTATTGCTATTAGAGAATCATTTTTTCAGAAAACACTGGAAAGGGAAAAACAATTTTTTTTTTTTTAACCTGTCAAATCTCCTATGTGTCTCCATAGCATTTTAGGGTTCATTGATGGATCTTGTATTTTGGTTTTGTAATACATTATCTTGGGTGATTTAATTAATGATGTAAGGATTTTTCTGTATTGTTTATAATATTCACAAAGTTCAATAATAAAAGGCTGCCTAATAACTCTTTTACTAATTTGATCTCTTTGCCTGATTGATTTAATAAGCCCTCGACTGATCCACAGCTTGAGTTTAGCTAGCTTATAAGGTGGTTTGATTGGTTCAGACACGCCGTTAACTAATTCTTTAAAAACACGAGTAAAAATATCTGCAGAAAGGTTGGCGTCCTGACAACTTTCCAATTTTGTTATGAAATTAATTGATTTACCTTTAATTTATAAATTTTCTTTCTTCCAGTAGTAGGCCAGGCAGATAGTCTATTAATACACAATTCCCATTCAGAAGTCACTACATAACGGTCTGTGATAGCTATGTTTATTAAAACCGATCTTACTCCTTCAACACTTTTTAAACAAACTAAAATGTGGTCAGTGCAACTTTTATTATTGGTTGACACTCAAATTGGTTTATCGATACAAGTAACAAAACCCGCCATACACAAAAGTCCAGATAGCAGTCCGCTAGAGCTGTCCTATTGTTATTGAGAATGCAGCAACTGATATCACCCACCAGCCAGTGTGTCCTGTCCCTGTGTCGGCTGTTACAGTAAAGCTCAAGGTCACAGACAAATAAACTCAATGTCCCCTTCAGTGGAGACATTTGAGTAAATACATTTAGATTCCATATGAAGTGTTTCTTGACATGTTTGGTTTCCAGCACCTGGACCTAAGGAGAACACTTTTAGGGTTGGTTTTCCTATTTAAACTGGTGCTGGGTAGTGTGGATGACTCTGCCAGCTTGGTGGCCCTGTCGTTTCGAGTTCCGGGCTTCAGTAGCAGGATTAATGTACTCTTCTCCATTCCCTTTTCATGTACTGCCGCACATGCGTCAACACACTTCTGCCGGTTGATGAGGACTTATAATTTGATCCTCAACAGAGAGTCGGACATCAATATATTTAATGATAATTTTTGAAAGTTCAAAAATAAATGTTCAATTTCATTAGGCTAAAATAGTGAATATGATTAGAGTGCTTAATTATTTATTGTTTTTATTTGTTAGGTGTTGTATTTATTTGTTTAGTTATACGAGTTATTTACTATTTTGTTTATTGAGTTGTTATTGGCACGTTAATTGTTGGTTTTTCTAATTGATATGAATTTATATATTTATTTTCTCATTGTTAACTAGTTTTAATACATTAAAGAATGTAAGGTGCGAAGAAATTTTGTTAGAATCTTATTATGTATTTTTTAGAGATTTTGTTATTTTGTTTATAATTTATTATTTGAATATTATGATGGAGTGAAGTTGTGGTGAAATTTTAAAATAAATCTCATGTTGATTGTTTAAAATATGAACTGCTTCAGTGTAATTGGTTTAGATAAAAAAAAAAAAACTGTATTGAAGCATGTAAATTACATAAATAAATTACATAAAAAATAATAAATTTTCATTTATTTTCAAAATATCAGAATTTAACTATAGTTTATATAAAATAGGTCAATAGAAATTATAAATAAACAATGGCTTTTAACCACTTATAGCATACATAAGCATAAAAAAGAAACAGCTGACGTACTAAATTATAACATTAAATTCTCATATTGAAAATAAATGTCAATTTATTATTTTTTACATCAAATCAAATCAAATCAAAAATTCTTTATTTGTGTTGTACTATACATACAGAAATAGTGTCATATCTAATTTTGCTAAGATTAATACATATATATATATATATATATATATATATACATACATATACATATATACATACACACACACATATACACATACATACACACATTATATTCATTTCCACTTCACTGTTACATATTATCATTCATCATTTAATCAATTGATAGCTAAAATACTAATTTAGCATTATTAAACTAGTATGTTACATTATTCTATGTTAATTTATATTTAAATATTAACCATACTCAAGTATAAAATACTCGTTTCCATTAACATTGAATAGATATTACCAAACTTGCATGAATGTATAGTAGCCTATTCAAAAAATAAAAATTGACCATTCAATCAAAAACTGTCTTTAATCGTTTTTCCAAAACTCAGCTAATGAGTAACAAAACTCTTCTTCAGAAGAAATTCTTTAAGTGTTTTTTTAAAAGAAGTGCTATTTATCTGATTTTTTACAGTAATTGGTAAGTGATTAAAAAATTTAACTCCCATATGAGATGCTTTTTTTGTATAGAAACTATTTATAGAATAGTTTATAGAATTTATAGTTTATAGAATTAGAATTTATAGAATAGAACTATATATAGAATAGAAACTATTGTATAGAAACATATTTTGTCGATCTTATACAATATTTAAATCTGTACGACTAAAGAGCAATTCAGTTATCAATAATTATATAGACGGAATAGTTATAAAATTGAGGTTATGTTTCGTTACATTCTAGACAAACGTAAAATAACCTAAAATAAGCAACAAGTTTCAACAATGGCTGTAGTGGGCAGCATACCTTGCACTGATAAAGTGCATGTCTCTCAGTTATTTATAATAGTATTTTAACAAACTATGGTATTAGAAACATCATTTAATGAATTATAAATTAATGAAATTTAATGAATGTTTTTCTTTTTATAAATTGTTCTTATAGTATTTAGTGATATACTGTACACTACATACTTTGACACTATTCAATGTATAATCTTTGTACGACATGAATAAAGCCATTTTTGATTTTATTTGACACAATTTTAAACTCTTAGCAGTATACAGCCTACATTACTCGACTGGTGATTTTTTTATAAATAAATTGTCTCAATATTTATCCAAACTAGAGGTTAAAAGCTGTGATAATCTATTGATTATAGCCAGAGGAGGGGATCCAGGTGGTTCGGACCCCCTCCTTCAGGTGCCAAGCTTAAAGAGATTGTATAAAAAAGGTAGTTAATAGTATTAGTTGTAGCAAAACCGTTGCAGCAGTATGGTGATAAAAATGAACTATTATTATGACCCAGTCCTGGATAACTTATTTTGTACTAATTATACATAAGCCTAGGTATTAAGATCACTTTAACAATAGATTTATTGTGATCAAACTTCTTTTATACAAATATTATTCTGATTACAATTTATAAAACCTCAAGAGTAGGTAACATTGATTGCGAAAAATGAATCTATAGTAAATGTTGCTATCTAAAATAATATGATTGGGGGCCTTGTCGATTTTTTGCTGATTTTTTTCAATGTAATTACTCGCCATGATGTTTTATCTCAGCGGAAAAACCAGAAAAATTATTAAAAAGAGGAAAAATATTGTTTTCATAACTTCGGTGATGTCGGTACTTGAATTGTGCAGAATAACTGTGCCCTGATCGCTAATATGGCAATCGAACCATTATTAAGCACGTTAGTGCCGGAAATGTGCCGATTTCAGTGGGTTACGTTCTGTTAGGATACGGATAGGTTGGATATTGATAGGTTAGGTTATGTTAGGTTTGGTTAGTTTTGTAGGTATGGACTAAAGTGAGTAATTTGTAGTCAGTTTAATCAACATGACGGCTGCATCACATCTAAGAGTATTATGACAATCTGAGGACAACATTTACTTACCTACCTCATTGAGTTATTTATTTATCAGACAAAGCCATTTACATAATTTACAATTTTATACATTAATATATACTCCATGATGGGAAGATGAATAATACAGTACTGCAATAACTAGCACAGGTAAACTATAACTCTAAACAAATGTCAACAAACAAGTTCTACATAATCCCAATTATTGAACTATATCACGTAATATAAATTTAAGGTTACAGTCACTTATAGACAATAACAAAATATATCAGATCAAAATTATATGACACGATAGGCAAAATATATAATAACAATATAAATATAACAATAATACTATATAACAATAAATAAAATCAGCAAAACATAACAGTGCAACTATACAAATGTCAACAAACAAGTTTTACATAGGCCTGATTCCACAATATCACATAATCTAAATTTAAAGTTTAGAGACACTTATAGATAATAACAAAATAACAAATCAAAATTATATGACACAATAGGCAAAACAATGTAAATAATACAATAATACTAGGTAACAATAGATAAAATCAGCAAAACATTATATAGATATCGTACATCAATAAGGCGAAACAACATAATACATGCATACAACAATTCCTCAACAAGATGATATAAATACATTGCTCTAGGTATGAACAAGTAAATATTTGAATTAATAAGATTTCCATGACTCAGTTGAAACAAAAGCAGATTTACAGTCTAACGGTTCACTTGTAGCAATCGACATAAATAACCAGAGTTCAATAATGAAGAAGTGATAGTTCATTTTTGTTCAACTGTCGCCTGAAGGAGCACACCGACTGCCCGAAGAAATCAACCTGCGAGGAAACCAAATTACCAGCTCTAAGGAGTCGAGGAATGAGGCTATGGAAGCTGTACGATGTGGTAAAGTGACGCCTGCTGAAACATTCCTGTGATCTGGTGGTTCGGTTGGTTCTGAAGTCGACCAGGGCCAGAAGCTCAGGACAGTCAATATTACTGTTGATAATTTTAAACAGGAACAACAGGTCCAAGGTGTTCTGCCTAGCCTCCAGAGCAGGGAGTTATATATCAAGCGGCAGCTGCTCCTTAGGTACATCAGTAAGGAGCCCACGTCGAACGCCGATGTGTCTTATCAGCCTCGTTTGGACACGCTCCAAGAGTGAACAATGGCCAATTTGGTAAGGATTCCAGATCACTGAACCATACTCCAGATGAAATAAACAACCGTGTACAACCATGTACAAGTGAAATAAATAGGAATTTAAGGGTGGCAATAGATAGTCCATTCCTACAAATTCTAATTATAAATCCCAGGACTGCATTAGCTCTCATGCATATATGCAGTAAATGTTCTTCAAAGGATAAACTTGGAACCATGAATACCCAAGTCCATCACTTTAGTAACCCTTTTTAGGACAGAACCATTAATAACATAATCGTGCACTACAGGGGTCATAATGCGGTGGTAAGTCATTTGCAGACACTTCTCTGGGTTGAGACCCATTTCATTGTCAAAGCACCACTTTGTAATCATGTTAAGGCTGGTTTGAAGAACGTTTATATCATCAGTTGAGGTTATCTCCTTGAATACCTTGATGTCATCTGCAAATAATAGGTATCTGGCAGGCAAGTTATCCGCAATGTCGTTTGTGAAAAGGTTGAACAGTGCCGGTCTGAGCAGAGACCCCTGTGGAACCCCAGAAAGTGCTGGAATTTTGAAGGACAGCGCTCCACCAAATTTTACAATAAGCCATCTATTAATCAGGTAACTATTAAGCCACTTCAACAACTGCCCACCAATTCCAAGGGCCTTCAATTTATGAGTAAGATGAACGTGGCTAACACGGTCAAAAGCTTTCGAAAAATCCAAGTAGATGCCATCAACTTGATGTCCTCTCGAAAAAGCTGATATTATGAAATCTTGAAAAACGGCCAAGTTAGTTGATGTAGACTTTCCTAGGCGAAAGCCATGCTGTTCAGGAATTATAAAACTCCTGAAGTTGAAAGAAATACAATCAAGAACAATAGCCTCGAACACCTTAGCTATTACAGACTGTTAACAATTGGCCTGTAATTTCGTACGTCCGAAGCATCACCCGATTTCAATAATGGCGTGATATATCCAAGCTTAAGGCTATTTGGGAAGACACCTTTATCCATCAAGAGATTGAAATAGATAATCAAATGGGGAGCTATTATGCTAGAACAAAATTTGAGCACTCCAGGCGGTATGCCATCAGGGCCGGGACCCTTATTCTGATCTAAATGGTCCAGAATGTTCACAACCTCAGAACAAGTAGCGTAGCATGATGACAGAGAGACATTTGTTTCAAAGTCATAATCAATAGGCAACGAAAGAGGCAGTCTGTATATGGAGGAGAAGAATTGAGCGAACAACTCACACATCTGGGTAGGATGCTGTGCTTTATTTCCATCCAGCTGCATTACAGAAGGGAGACTCGGATGTTTCTTCATGTTATTGACATGACTCCAGGAGAGATTAATATTATTAGGTATACCTTGGTCAACCTGCTCAATGTAAGAGCCATAGCAAGTCATTGAAAGATGCTTGCACCTTCTTCTGATGATTTGGAATCTCAGATAGTCCCCTTCACTTAGTATCTGTTTATATTTTTTATGAGCTAATTTCTTAGCGACCACAAGCTCTTTGAGTTCCTTGGTGAACCACATAGGAAATGAAGCCTTACCCACAAATTTCATTGGACAGTTCTGCTTGACAACTTCTCCGAGATTAGTACAGAAATGCTCAAAAGCATTCACAACATTCACATTCGCAGCAGTAGGGTACTCAATGGTCTGTAACCAATTAAAAACGTTCCAAAGATTGCACTTCTTAAAATTCAGGGTGTAAGAGCCGGATTTACAATGTTGGGTCGAGATCTTAAATGACATCTCAATAGGAGGATGGTGCCTATCAGGAACAAGAAGGACTTCAATAGCAGGAGCAACAACAAGGTCCTTCTGGGGCGTAAGAACGAGGTCGAGAATAATGCCTCTATCATTGGATATCGTGTTGCACTGCTTAAGGTCGTACACTGCTGCCAGGTCAATTATGTTTTGAGATGGATCTTCACAACCATTGTGATTGGCCAAGTTGATCCAATCAGAGTTAGGAAGGTTGAAGTCACCGACCAAAATCATGGAGGTAAATTCGTTAGATTGTGAAAGAACCTCTTCAACATCACTGCAATAATCTGAATAAAGTGAGGCCGGCTGGTTAGGAGGTATATAAACACCACCTATAAGGAAAGTGTCATGACCACATTTCAAGCCTATAAAGACGTGCTCCACATTAACAACTGAGGTTGGAATCATCCACGACCTAAGACTAGTATGTATCGCAACTAATACACCTCCTCCACTGACTTTGTTACTAGTCTGTACAGATCGGTCCCTCCTGTAAACATTGAAGCTTGAACATCCCAGTTCTCCCTTACTTACGTCTTCAGAGAGGTTAGTTTCCGAAAAGATTATAACATCATAATTGGTTGTAGGTAATATACTTCTTAAAGTGTCCAATTTGGTTCGAAGGCCATTTAGATTCTGGTAATATATGCTTAAGTTCTCCGAACCTTTGCGGTTAATTAGTTTTTTGGAGCCTGCCTTAAAATTGTCGGAATGCCGTCTCTATATTTAATAGTTAAGTGATGTTCACCAGCTTCAGTTCTGCGCTTTAGATCATCCCTTAACTTTGAAAGGTATTTTCTTTCCTTCACAGTTTTATCTCTTGCCAAGAAGGTGTTATGAAAGGCGACATCCAAATCACACAATTTTTTTTTCAATCCGGCATCATCAAATCCTTCCAAAACTCTTCCTACCTCATGCTCATTTTTTAACACGATTTTTAAGGGCCACACAGAATTGCTTCCTTTTTTCCTAATTCCAACTCTGAATACTTTGATGGTTTCAAGATCTATACGCGAATTGATACTCTGAAAGAGCATAGAGACTTTTTGACGATCATAATCCTTCCTTATCTTGGCCTCATTAGAAGGGGATTCAGTTAACCCAAAGATTATCAGGTTGGTTTTACACTTTGAGCGTTCATTTATTTCCCTTATTATATCTTCAGGACTCTCGTGGTGAGTAAGGGATTCGAGTTTGTGCTCAAGCTCTGACATTCTATCCTCAGTAGCCGCTAAACGAGGCTCAATTGTAAGAAAATTGTCACTGAGAGTTGTAAGTCTTTCATAAATTGTTTGAGTTGTACGAGCGCTTTATTCCAATAAGTATATTGTCATCATTAAGACCATTGGTAGTTTCTGCTAACCAAGTGTGCTCTTGCTCTTCACTTATGACCAGTCAGCCGAGTTTTATTTTTCTGACCAACTATTCTTGGAGGTCTCTACATGCCTACATAGTTATGAACGATATTGTAGGATAATCTATGAATGATTTACAAATTATGAAAATATGCCATTATACTGTACAAGTTATTCTTTTTTAAATTTACAATTACCCCCAAGAGGTTAGTTTCTAATGTTTAAAACTAAATACAGTATACTTGTAATATATTAAAACCGGAACTTACCTTCCAATTAAAAACTATTACAACTTGTTGAAGATTAAAGGCTGGTGATATCACTCTTCTAAACATATATTTTAGAATATATTTCAATGTAAAGCATATTTTTTAACAAAACTGAAAATCGTGTAGTGTGAAAACCAACCAAGAACGCAAAAAATTGTTGTACGAAATCATTTCGTACGAAGAAAATTGAGTTATGTAAAATTGTATCAGCTATTCTATAGCCTTAATAAATCGTAACAAAGATACTTGGGAAATTGGCATATCCTAAAATAACTGTGTTGGTATTATTATGAACCACGCTCCTCACTCAAGCACGTGCAAGGCCACCTCATGGACAGACAGACAAAATAGACAGACATTGTTACATTTATTAAGTTCTATTCATTTGTTGTTGTTATTAAATATTATTTTCCCCTGAAATTACGTTCCATTCTTCAATTTATTATAGAAGTGTAGTATTGTCTCATATATGTGAAATGATTCACATATCAGACAATTCTTTTCTCACAACGATTCAGCGCATTTTTTAACAGTGATCTTAAGAGTAGGTTTTAATTATTATGTAATTTCATTTGAATAAAAATTACAAACTAAAAAAGGTAAAACTGTATAAAATACTTTTTAACAAATTAAAAAATGAAACTTATTATTAAAAGCAACTGGAAAAACCCTGACAACATGTAATTATTATTTTTTTTTTTTTTTAACTTTTAGAAACAAGTTGAAGATAGATATAAGAAACCATAAAAATAGTTTTTACGCTAATTTATTTGAAAAATATAAGAGCAATTCTAAAGAAACTTGGAAGGTTTTAAAAGAGATAAGGAGTCAACAAAGAATAGTACTGTTCAATTGATTTAGAACAGGATAGTAAGATCATAACTGAACCTCTAGCGGTTTGTATTGGTGGTACATTCTTTTTTTAGTCATTTGGTAATTTTGATAAGAAATATTGGCCAATATAATTTGGTTTCTTCTTGTAAAATTCTAAATTTGGTATCTTGGTTATTGTTAGATTACAATTTTGTGTATTATAGTCAAATTCAAATTCTTTTATTAACTCATTACATCTTATAAAGGTACACAGTACCAAGACAGGAGTTTTGTCATAATATTGTAGTCATTTATCCGCTAGTCAAAAATACATTGATATAATTAATATAACATGCTTAAACAATCTAACAATAATTCAACAATAATAAGACAATACTAAAACTTCAACAATAATAATAAATAAATGTTACATATAACCAAGATTAAAACTATTTTAATCAATACAATAACCATACCACAATAAACACATACATAATAATAATTATTGTTGTTGTTATTATTAATAATTATTAAAGTAGATAAGTTTATTAGTTTAAGAACGTAGTTTTATAACATGTTTGTGTAGATGTAATTTAGTTTTTAGCACTTGAAAAAGGTTTGGGTTTTACCAAATCGAAACGTCGTGATTGTTACTTTTCACGGAATGATGGCAAATGTCCAACTACCTTTGTCTCCCTCAAAATTTGTGTATTGTGTTTGCTCTATCTTTTGGTTATTTATAGAAATTTTGGGTTCTATTTTAATTTTACTTTGTTTAGCGCTAAAAGAAATAATATTTGTTTTATTTCTGTTAAGGAGTAGATTTTTCACTTCAAAACCTATTTAATTGTTCTAAATCATTAATAGCAGTAGATTCAATGTCATTTTCATTTTTTCCTAATACTAAATAATTGGAATGCAAACAAATATACTCAAGCTCTTTACCCACCAATCACATCAGGGAATCCTTTTATATAGTAAACAGACAATTAAGGTCCCAATGCAGACCCCTCTGGGACACCATGCACTATTATCTGAAGCAATTACCTATTATCTTCGTAGTGTTTTTTAATTGTTACTTTTTATTTGAAAAATGTTTAAATCTATCTGAAAGGTAGGTTTTCAACCAAGCAAGTTCTTTTCCTTTAAGAACAAGGCTATTTAAAACCTGCAGAAGTCTCTCATGGGAAACATTGTCAAAGGCACGACTAGGGTCCATGAATATCTCAGCAACTGATTGTTCATCATTAATAGAATTATTGACTGACTCTACAAAGTCAGATGCAGCGGTCACAGTGGATCTGCCAGCATGAAACCCATGCTGTTCTTTGTCCAGAAGATTGTTTTCCTCTAAAAAGCTGAGTAATTGTTCTTTTACTGCACGTTCATATAGTTGACAGTAAACTAATTGGACGGTAGCTCTTTACATCCCAAGTATCATCCTTATTATATACCGGTACAACCTTTGCTATTTTAAACTTTTTGGGGAAAATTTCACTTATAAGTGAGGAGTTCAAAAGATGTGTTAATGGTTTATGCCCTCCTTTATTAATTTTACTGGTACCTCATCGTATCCAGATGAGTTCTTGTTTGGGAGTGCCAGTATAATTCTTTTTAATTTGTTTCCATCTATGGATTTAAATCTGAAAGTTTTGTCTGCGAAGTTTAATATTTGTGTACCGTACTCTTTTGACTATGTGTTTTTAATTGAGACAGAATTAAACTATGAACAGCAGTAACAAAGAAATTATTAAAGAGAGAACACACATGTTTGGCATCTGAAATTCTATTTTCCCCATCACAGAGTACTATGTTATTAAATTATTTATTTTGGTCATTGCCAATTTCATTATTAATTATTAGCCATTTTGTTTAGTTAACATTTGAAGAATGTTGGTATTTCCAAAGTATTTTCAAATATAACTTGTTTCTCCAAGATAATATTTTTGTTCAATAACCTTTTTTGCTCTTTTTCTATTTCTTAGTTCTACATTATTTCTATCATGTATTAAAAATTTACTCATCTACACAATATCTGATCTGACTTGCCTAACATTACTTGGATTGTTTTTAGTTGCAACTTTACTTTTAAGAAAGCATACATTAAATAAATTAGAGTTACATGAAATATGTCATAATTGTCCTCAACTCCCCCCCTGATAAACCTTTAGCCATGATTCTTTATAAAGCAAGAATAGAAAGGTTTTAATATTTTCATTTTTTAATTTACCTGTTTTCATCAGGTTTTTTCTTTAGTTGGTAAATCATTTTTTATTTGTAATAATTGGGAGTCGTGATCTGATAGTTCATTAATTAAGCCTGATATGATTAGTTTATTTTATTAATACTTGTCACAAAATTGTCTATACCACTCTCACTTGTTTCTGTGACTCTTGTCGGAAAATTAACCACAGAGTGCATGTTGTGCATTTTAAGTACATTTTGAAATTTAGAAAGTGTATTTGATGTGTCTAACACATCCACATTGAAGTCACCTGTTACCACGACTTGAGGACAAATATTACATAAAATTCCAAACAAGGTATATAAATTCTCCAAAAATATAATGCTATTTTGTTTAATGGGTGAGTGATGAATATATGCTGATAAAAAAGTTAAAAAATTTTTATAAATTTTTGCGACACAACATTTAAAAATCTTATCTACAATTAACTCTTCAATGTTTTTTACCATAAGTTTTTTTGCTTTATTTTTTTTCTGATACAAATATAATCACTCCAATTCCCACTTGTAGATTTTCTACAATAGTGGCTAGTAGTATTACAGTATATCCTCTCAACTTAATACGATTTATGCCTTCATCCGAAATATTGGTCTCACTTAATGCTATTATATGTGGTTTATCTTCTTCCATTACTAATTCCAAAATCTTTTTTTTTTTTCATTAAGATTCTGGATATTTTGATGGATAATGTTTATATTACTTGCATTTGTAAAAGATTTTCATTTAGTACATTTAGCCTCATTTGTATCAAAATTTTGAATGTATTGTACAGTTTAACTTGGATTTAGTATAGTTTCTATTGGTTAGTTTAAAGGAAGTTTACTTACGTGACTTTTTTAAGGGCTTACATTCTAATCTATCATCTAAAGTGTATAGGTTGTACATAGTACTTTCACTACTAGAGGGATCATTGACACCATTTACTATATTTGTTGACTCACTATCACACACAGCACTGTGAGAACGAGTTTCACTTCTGATTGTTTTATATATACCCCAAAACAGAATAACTTGCGACAGGGCGACATTGTCGCAGAATGAAAGAGACGGCTGCAGAAAGAAATCATCTAATTGAGAAACTATTTTTCCGGAACCCAAAATTATTACAACATTAGTTTCTTCAGAATGATATCTGGTTTTGTGTACAAACAATTAATTAGAACCGTATTTCTAGTGCAACGTAATAACAAACTAGGTACTGACTGATTCAGAATGACAGATGGCATTTGTGATTTTACAAAATGAACAACAGCTAACTTCAGTGAGACGAAAGTCAGGTACCGCTCACCTTCAACACATGCGCAAGTTCGCATAAAACTTTACCATACTACGCCATTCTACAGATGAGGAGTAAAGTTGTTTGCGTCCACAGCAAACCTTTAAAGGTATACGTATGCTCTGGGTATTTCTAAACGAGCAAAAACCTGATAGCTGGACCGTCTCAAATTTGTGATCTCCCAGCTACGACACAAAATAAAAAAGGCCCTTTTGATGACCAAGCACATTTCAAAATAATAGGTTCTGTTTTAAATGTAGTCCATTTTAATGCTGAGGGCTTAAGCAAGGCAAAGAGTGAGTGCATCAGTAGGGTCCTTTTAGAAAACAATGTTGATATCCTTGCACTCCAAGAGACCCATATCGAAGATAATAATAGTGCAAGAGGCAATATTTCTGGATACAGACTTGTTGATTCCATTGGACATAGGGTATATGGTATTGCAACTTAACTTACGTAAAGAATAACATGGACAATGTGTCAATTACCCATAAGAGCTCTAATGGTGACATCTTTGTCTTGGCAATCCAAGCGTCAGAAATTACAATAGTGAGTGTTTATCAGCCTCCCAACATCCAGCTGCCTTACGATAGGATTTTGCCAAGTTTTGAACACCTAGTCCTCTATGTGGAGGACTTCAACAGTTACCATATCCAATGGGGCTGTAACACCGACGATGGGAATGGCAGAAAGCTTGCTGACTGGGATGAAATGAACAACCTTTTCCTAATCTTTGATGGTAAAAATGCAGCCACTTTTTGTTCAGCTCGTTGGCATCGAGGTTACTCCCCCGACTTAAGCTTCTGATCATGTGAACGATCATCAAGTCCAAAACCAATTAGGAAAGTTCTTGATGCTTTTCCCCACTCTCAACATAGGCCACTGCTGATTTCATTGGGAATCAAAATTCCCATAGTTCAATCTCTAGATGGAATTTCAATAAAGCACACAGAGTTGGCCTTTACAACCAGGCTTGATGATAGCATCAGGTTCATTCCTCCTACAATAAAATATTACGATAGTTTCACAAGTCTCGTCTTGTCCATTGCTATGGCATGCATACCGAAAAGATACAGAAAGGAGTATATACCAGAGAACCCTATATAAAGGAACACCATATACAGAAAGGACCTATATAAAGAGTTTAATGCCACCGAAAATTTCAACACAGCTAATTTGCTGCTGCATTCTCTAGACAGTGGCAGGAGAGAAAAATGGGTTAAAACTATTGAAGATATAAACTTTACCCACAGTAGTAGAAACTGTTAAGGAAACTCTCTACTAGTAAATCTCCAAATCAAAGAGAACTGCTCCACCCGAAGGCTTTTGAGATAGCTAAACGGATTGTCAGCTTATCAAAGTCAGCATGTGCTTTACAAACTACTTCGATAAGCACCCTAATTGGCACCCATGGAAGTCTCCAGAAATTTCAAGAAGGAAGAGATAGATAGGGCGATGTCCGCTATACCAGCAGGAAAAGCAGCCGGTCTTGACGGTATCTTTCCGGAATTTCTTATGCATGCTGGTAGCAAAGTGAAACAATGGCTTCAAACTGTCTACAGGCAATTTAACAAAAGCATTTAAGCGTTGAAAGGTAGTAGCTGTTCTG
Organism: Stictocephala bisonia; assembly: GCA_035578905.1. Classification (NCBI taxonomy): domain Eukaryota; kingdom Metazoa; phylum Arthropoda; class Insecta; order Hemiptera; family Membracidae; genus Stictocephala; species Stictocephala bisonia. The sequence goes on along the minus strand of JAQJVL010001705.1, from coordinate 63,450 downwards.
AAGCCTGGCAAAGACCCTGAACAAGTAGAAAGTTATCGCCCAATATCTTCTTAGTGTTTGTTATAAGTTGCTGGAAAGACTGTTATACAACAGAATATCCCCCATTCTCGATTCTAATGTTTTAGTTAAATTTTAGTGATCTGATCCTGGCTCTCAAATCATTTATTGAGAGTGGGTTTGAAAAGAAGTTAAAAACATCTGTAGCTTTTTGTTGGTCTCACAGCGGCTTATGACACAGTATGGAGCAAAGTTTGTTATTAAAGTTTTACAGCCAAGGAGGGACAGGGAAAGCCCTGTCCCTTTCTTTTGCCACTTCTCGAGTCGATGCTTAGTGCCAGGCTAATAAAAGTTTATGTAGGTCGTGGAAAAAGCTCTTTTGGACGGCTGAAGGATAGTTTGCCACAGGGGTCTGTACTTGCTCCAATTTTGTTTAACGTTTATACTGCTAACATCCCAATCACCAAGTCTGGAAAATTTATTTATGCAGACGATATTGCTTTAGCAGGGTGTCCAGTAACCTCCTTAAACAAATTCCCTGAATTTTCCCTGACTGATCCGTGATTTCATACAACATTTCTCTGACCCCAAATTGACTTAGTTACATATACGTCTATTTAACTTAATAGTAATATTATGTACTACCATGTGCATACATTACGTTATTTACAATCAATTACAATTATTATTTACAGAAATATCAATATTTCACAAATATATTTTTATTGATAACCGTAATAATTAAATTGTAAACTATTACCTGCAATAATTATTATTTTTAAACTACTTTTAAAAAGTAGAGGTAAAATTAGAGGTAGAATTAATAAAAATTTTCATAATTAGCCTTAAGTAATAAACGAACATACCTTTATTCTATTGTTAAATAAAGACAATTTTCAATGTTTTGAAAAACAGCACAATATTATAATTTCCCCAAAACCAGCATAAATTTTAGGTCTTACTAATCAGACAATTATATCAGCAAGTTTTGAACTTTTAGCGAAATAAAACTAGTTGTATGAGGCCGAACAAGCATAACCATAGCAATTAAGTAGCTTTTTTATAATTTAGAATATTAAATGGCATGTAAAATTAACATTTAATACTGAACAAAGTAAAGGATTTTTGTAGCGCACCCAAGTATATAGTGACTGTTTCAAATCACAACACACTGGTGTTCTTGTTAGGATTTTCCAGATTTTATTTCAAATTCCCTGATTTTTCCCTGACTTTTCTAGGTCATTTAAAATTCCCTGACTTTTTCAGGTTTTCCCTATTTTCCCTGTTGCTGGACACTGTTTGGCTTATCAACACAAGGACTTCACAACTACTGAAGAAACTATAACTAGAAAAAATAATCTTGCAACCCTCAAAGAATATTTTAGAACCTGCTTCCACCTAAGTAATCGACTAGCTAATCAAAAATGAAACGTCTTTCTAAATGGTGCAACTCTTCCACAATGACCATCCACAGTACCTCTGGGAGTAACATTAGATCGATTACTGACGTTTAACAGCCTCTTCAAAAAACTGCAGCTAAAATTAAAACCAGGGCAAATGTACTAAATCATATTGCTGGAACAATTTGGGGAGCCAATGCACACGTCCTGCGTACTACTGCTTTGTCACTGGTTTATTCAGTTGCTGAAAACAGTGCTCCCGCATGGCTAAATAGCACACATACAAAAGCAATTGATGTCCAACATAATAGGGCCATGAAAGCTATTAGTGGCACTCTCATGGCAACTTTACTACCTTGGCTCCCAGTTATGAGCAATATAGCTTCTCCAGAAATAAAACGTCAGGAGGTACTACTTAAAGAATCCAATAAGATTTTAAATGCTCCGCACCTCCCCGTTATGTAGGATCTCCCAAGTCAGAACGGTTGCTTAAAATTTCAAAACCCACCTCTACGTACTGCTTTTCAGTTGAGCAAATCAAATTTCTCACCCAATACTAGCTGGGCCATATGTGGAACAGTTTTGAGGGATGTAATAAGTTCCTTATTAACAATCCGTCAATACCTGTGGGTGGGATGAACCTCCCTTGTGGGGAGAGAACATTGTTGAATCGGTTCCAAACTGAAGTGGGCAGATGTAACTACTGGAAATACAAATAGGGATTGACAGTAGATCAGTCATGTGATTGTGGAGAGTCTATCCAAACAATGGATCACATAGTTTCAGAGTGCCCCTTGCACTGTTTTACGGGGGGATTAGCTAGCATAAATAGAATCATCAGTGAGGCAGGTCTTAAATGGCTTGACTGACTGGATTTAGCTCTGTGATAGGAGACCACTTTACATTTTTATTAATATTTAGTTAAAAACAAACAGCTTTTATCTAATTTTAAAATTTAAAAAATGGTAGCTGACAAAAAACCATATACTTTTCCACAAAAATAAAAACCATACCACCATTTTATTTTGATAAATTATAAAAATTGATTAGATTATTAATTTGTTCATTTTGATTTTGATCACAGAGGTCATTAGTTATTTTAACTTTTTTATGGTTTTTATTTATGTCTCATATATAAATTAACCTTGCTATATGACTTAATTATTACAAATAACAAATAATTAGTAATCCACTTTTTTAATCACTTCCGAAGTAAATACTTGATAAATCTTAACATACAAAATATCACTTAAACACAATATAAATTTACCTTGAGTTGTATCCACCATGTTTTCTGATGTCACAGACCAAACAAAAGTCAAAAACCTCTTGCCCTGTAAAAATAATCAAATAAGTCATATTATGACATAATAATAGCTTTCAAATAGTTATATATGTTCTGCAGCAATAGCCATAAATACATAAGAATTAATTTTTAAGGCAATCATGTATTTTCATCTTGTAGCCAATGTTACTCAATATGTCAATTTTTTAAAATATCATTGGCCACACAATTTAAGGAATTAGCCCTAGAGTGAATAGTTAAATTTTACTTTAATTTGAAATAGTAAGCCAATTTTGACCAAATAAGTTATTTTATTTATTAATTTATTTGTCATGACGTCTTTTTTCTATCTCATAGGTTTATCTCACAAAACTGGTACATTTTCAAAAAGACCATCTCAATTGGAAATCAGACCGTGCAAGGCTCTTATTTTTGGGCTATAACTTAAAAACTGTTTATTAATTTTTAAATCTGATGAAAGTATAAGGGTCTGGAATTAATTGTCCAACAACTTTTGTATTTTGACATTCTTGTCCATATAAAAAAACTTTTCAGAAAATAGCTTTACTTCTACAAAATTAATGAAAATTTTTTTCTATGTATTCAAATCTGAAATAAATTACTTTCTTTGATCTTGAATCTTTTTTAGATCCTCTTGTTCTAATCTGACAAGTGTGTTGAAATTAAAGTGACGAGTAATTATAATCTGCCAGTTAACCTAACCACTTGTTAAAAAGTTAAAAATTCTTCCACTTTAAAATCTTTAAATTTACAAAGTTTTAAACATTTTCTTTATTCGAAGCTCTAAAAGTATTTTTCAAGATAACAATAGATATAGCTTACGGCATTTACTATTTCAAGTACCTAAAACGAGACTTACTGTATATCAACATTCCTTTACTTGGAATGCTCCCAGAATTTATAATTTAGTTTCTGTACAGTTAAGTGCTTTCAACAAGTTAAATCAACTTTGTAAAATATTTACTGTACAGTATTTATGAGGAGTTTTGAGAATTACCACTGGGCTATCTTTAGATCTTTCAATTTAGTGATGTGTTTGTGTGCTTGTGTACGTACTTGGAAACATATATGTTTTTAATATTGTTGTAATTGAAATGAAATTTATTATTGCTTGTGACATGTTTTTTGCTTTTAAAAACTCGGGATTGTACATTTTCTTATAATCTATGGACTATATCTAACACAAAAACATAAAATTATGTTAGTCAATTACAGTAGTGGTATTTATCAGTAGCCTAGACTATTAATTATTTTATTTTTAAAAAATATCAAAATACACAAAAATGAAGACAGACAGGGCCGATTTAAGGTGTAAGCAAAGTACGCGGACACGTAGGGCGCCAGGAAAAAGAGGCACATAAAGCCCGCCACACACTACCGAGCCGAGCACTAAACCGTAACACCGCAGCGTAACATTTTGACATGTTACGGTATGGATCCGAGTGCCAAATCGAGCGTCGTGGCGAGCAGAGCCCAGTTGTAGATCCCCCCCCCCCCCCCCCGACGCAAAAAGGAATGTTACGGTTTGGAGTTCTGTTAAAAGTCTCACACTACATCTAGCACATGGTTTAGTGTCTGTCAGTGTTGTTTGGTTGTCCATTTGTTATAACTGTAGCTGTAATAAATTTAGTGTGGTTATTGTAAGGTTAGTTTAGTTTCAGTGAAGGATTGGAGTGTAGAAGATACAGAGATGTTTATCAAGGGTTACAAAAGTCGTCCTGTCTTATGGGATTTAGTTCATATGATCATTACAATAACTTAATAGATGAAGTTTCCCATAGTTGAGTTTCGTCCAAAATGTTACGAGATGATGTTCGGTTCGCTGCTCGTATTGTCGTCTGGAATCGTTTATTAATTTCCACTTCACCTACACAATTTGTAGCAGATACAATTCAATCATAAATTCAAGATGCCAATTAAAATCTATAAAATCACACACAAGAAGAGAGACAGTTGATCACCATTCAGTACTTCATGGGCAACAGTAGTTTACCAACAGGAATTATTTTCAACAAGTATAAAGATGTTTTTCTTACTTAATGTTTACAAAGTAAAAAACAGTTCTTTGTCAATGTTTTATATCAGATTGGTTAGTTTAAAACATTTATTATAATCAAACATATACCTTCTGAAGTTGTATAAATGGTGTATTGATCTAAAAAAACATTTTTACTTAGTAAATAATTAGATTTTAGTAAAAATTTTAAACAAAATTGCACATTTTTATTTAACTTGCTTTGAATAGTAATTATTAACCTATGATATAATTATATGTAAACATAAACAACTTGGTACATTATTTTTATAGTGAAGTGTTTATAAATATAAGTAGCCAGTAGCCTATTCACAGGCCTACATTATTTATTTATTCATAAATGGATATTGGATATTTAATTGTGGTACAGGGTTTGCAGATCAACCGTGCAGTATCTATTAGAGCTAAACAAACTGCATATTTTGTTTTAACTGAAACCCCCATCTTTGACCCCAAAGAATTCAGTAACAATATATTTAATCACCAAAAGGGCATGAAGTGGGGTAAGTGTAGTTTTTGGTAAATTTTCATACAGGAACATAGTTCATGTCAAACTTCATTTTTAAAGTCTTTGAAGCCTTATTATTTTGATAAAAACATTTTCAAATTATTGTTACTCGTAGGCCCTGCCGGCCCTATATGTAAATGTAGTTGATGATACTGTAACTCATCTGTATATCAAAAGGATGTACATCATTTAGCCAACACTACCAATGACTTGTCCTTTCAATTAACAATACGAATCTCCCTATCTACAAAACTGCAAAAATCGTTACAATTTTTAAAAAATATATTGTAACAGTTGTTTTTAAATATGACACTTTGCCATGTAGCACATCAAATTAAAAACCTTTAAAAATCGAACATTTTTATGTAAAGTTTTTTCCACATCACTGTTGGTTTTTAAATTGCGGACGAAACCCCATTTTTACTATGAGAATGGAGTTAAGTACACATTTTTAACATCAAACTATGTCCATGCCACATATCAAAATAAAGGCCACTAAAAATAAAGCTTTTTTTATTTAAGGTTTAGTATATAATAATTAGGCCTAGGGTTTTCCCATGGTAGATGAAAAATGATTTTTTTCTTACTTATTAATCTGTATTTTAGTTCTTCCTCGTTTTCAGTTTTCCTTTAATTTACGAATAAATAAACTGTTGAATTAATTTCAAGCTAACTTGTGTTGTATTTATTGAATTTTACAGTTGTTTAGCTGTGATTGTTTGTTTAATTAGCCTTTAATATTTCGAAATATTACATTGAATGTTAACTTTGATATTTGTTTCTCAATCCTTATTCCTTAAGAGTATTTCTATTTATTTTACTTATATTTACAAGTATTTGTATCCATAGAGAATGTACCTGTCAAGTTTTTTAAGAGGGGGGCGCTGTAATATTGTTCGCTTACACTTGAGTGTCTACAACCGGCCCTTACGACAGAATGGTTCGCATAGTCACAATAAGTATTATAACTATGAAACACTAACTTTAATTTTAATTGTTTATAATATCTAAATTATGAGAACATTTCTTAACTAACCAATGTTTTTACTAATATTTTAATTTATTCCCCTGTAATTCCTTAATTTCTATGGGAAGGCCATTGTAAAATATAACCGCTTTAACATAAGGGTTATTTTCTATTGTTAGTCTATCTGTCAATAATAATAAGTACCGTAATGTTGTTCATGCTGTAAGACACACAAGTAAATTTATTTTGATTATTTTGTTAAATTTTTAACTATAGGAATATGTACAAAACTTTTATTTCAGGGCCTGGTGCATATTCTCTCTTTTTAGAGCAAATTAATTAGTTTTTTTTTAATTCAGGTAACCCCAAGTCAGGTTTTTCCTTCGGAGTGCTGAACTTTTTTCACAAAAATTATTATTTCGTTTATGTGAAGTACACTATTTAATTTGTTGTTTATTATATTAGGTTTATTTTTGTACTATTATAAATGTGTTTGTGAAATTAAGATACTTTTGAATTGAATTAAATATCTGTTTATTAATGGAAAGCCCAATGATGGCATGCATCTATACTCAATTCCACGTTCACCGTGCAGTACAGATTTTACGGGAAATGGTCAACTACTACCTGTACTGTAAATATAAAGTTTTTTGTTATGTGGGTTGCGTCAACTGTCCTCGCGACCCGCGTGAAGGCGCCAAAGTAGATATTACTACTTTCTGCTTTCTGTAGGCTACGTAACAATAAAGATGGTCATATGATGTGTGTTTCAGTTATCTGTGATGCTTTTTATCACTATGGATTGGTATTTTAAAAAAAACAGCCTATGATAAAAGTGTAATAGGAAATTTTAAAAACGTGATTAAAATTCATCTAAGTGCTGTAGGTTTACTTTAATATGAAACAATATACGAGTTACAGCATAGACTAACTAAACAATATTGGTTAGTTAGTCTATAGCTACAGTAACTCAAAAATCTAATTAACACGCAAAATACCGAAAAAGTACAATAATATGATTGCATAAGGGTCCTGTAGGTGTCTTTTAATATATGAACGGATTGTCTTGAATAGATTATAGATTTATTACGTGGAAAAATTGGTACAAATAAAATTGATCCGTCGCTTTTCTCGCAGTTATAAGGTTCTGAACGTGGGAAGGAAAGGAAACAATCTGTCCTGTGTTGTCTACTATCGGGGACGTCAACAGTCCTCTATTATAAATAGAATGCCTCGACAGGGCAACAACAATAACAAATGGTTACTGATAAGACGGGCTTGTAAACGTTAGTCCAACTGCCAAACAATTGATCAGTTTGGTGGAGGTAACTTGCCTTTGTGGACGTGCGTTGTATACGTGACTATAGTGAATATAGTGATTTATTAAGTTTTATTTATTTATCACACATAATTGCGTAGTGTAACATTTGTTTATAGTTTTTATTCTTTACACTAAGATTTGATACGTTTATTACGACATATTGATTTTGTGTTATGGCGTCGAGATCTGCAGGAAAACCTATTAAAAGTGGCGACCGTACAACAGTGTTGAATGTTTTTAAATACTTCAAAAAATCATTTCCTGAAGAAAATGTGACATTTTGGGTTAAAAAAACTAGTGAAGCAACTTTAACCAGTGTGCGCTCGGTTTACAAATTTCGGAAAGAGAAGAGCACTGGGAATATCGTAACGCCAAGAAAAACACCGCGTAAAATAGAATACAAAACTAGTAGGAAACTTAAATATGATGGGTTTGTTGTTGGAACTATTCGGAAGATTATACATTCCTTTTTCGCTACTAATACACCTCCAACACTTTCTGCAGTTTTAGAAAAAGTAAACGAAGATCCAGATCTTCCCGAGTTAAAAAGAACAACGCTGTGGAGGCTGGTTAGGGAAAATGGATTTTGCTTTGAAAAGCGCAGAAGACAGTCTTTATTGTTAGAAAGAGACGATTTAATTGTTTGGCGCCATTCATACTTAAGATCAATGAGGCAGTTTAGGAAACAAAAGAGAAATATTGTGTTTATGGACGAAACATGGGTAAATGTTGGGCAAGCGACCTCAAAAATATGGAGAGATACAACTATTAAAACACCGAAGGATGCTTTCTTAGCTGGACTGACGACGGGGTTAAAAGACCCAACTCAACGAGGGCCCCGTTTTGTTATTGTGCATGCAGGAGGAGAAAGTGGCTTTGTTGAAGGAGCGCAGCTTATATTTTTAGCAAAAAAAGGAGCAGCCGATTTCCACGCTGAAATGGATGGAGAAACATATGAAAAATGGTTTGAAGAACAATTAGTCCCTAATGTTCCTCCCGGTACTGTTGTTGTTATTGACAACGCATCGTACCATAGCCATAAAGTGGAAAAAATACCAAATACAAAAACTAAAAAAGAAGACATAAAGAATTGGTTAATAGCTAAACAAGTAGCTTTTCCACCGGACATCTTGAAGAAAGAACTGCTCGCTGAGGTGCAAAAAATTAAGCATCTTTTTAATCTTAACGTTGTCGACGAGATAGCTAAGACCCATAAACTCGAAGTTCTGAGACTCCCTCCTTATCATTGCGAGTTAAATCCTATAGAATTAGTGTGGAGCCAAGTTAAAAGGCATGTGGCTGGTAATAACAAAACGTATAATGTCAAGCTAATGGAGCCATTAATTGAAAACGCCTTTAAGGCCGTCACAAAAGAGCAATGGAACAACTACTGCAATCACGTGGACAAAATTGAAAAAGAAATGTGGAAGATTGATAATTGGCAGGATGACGTGGAACCTTTAATTATTCAACTCTCGGGGTCTTCGACAAACTTGTCCAGTGAGGGAGAAGATAGCTCAACTACGTCACACGTCAGCGTTGAATCTGGAGTTGCTTTGCTACAGTAAATCAAGGAAGGCAATCAACGTGAGTAAAGTTATAAAAATAAAATAGGAATATCATGACATCATAATTGTAGCTTATGGCCTATATGAATAAATATATTTGGTGTTTAATATACATATTTTTACTTATCTATAACTGCGTTAATTATCATTCCAAATTTATTACTTTGACATGACTGAATCTTATTTAACTTACATTGTTTAAGTGTTAAAGAATTGCTCTCTGAACTCTTTTTATCTATGAATAAAAGTAAGTTTAAGACAAAACTAAATAAAATATAGGCCCAACCGAAGTAAAATAATTAATTCGGTGTATAAAGGAGCGTTGCGCGAGAGTTGATGTTTTTTGGACGGCTAGTAACGACGAGACTGCCGTTTGGATAACATGGCGTATGGGCGCTCCGTACTGCACGGTGAACGTGGAATTGAGTATACACTGTTCCAAAACTTGTAATTACAACTTTTATAACAATAAAATAAAATAAAAACAATATAATTTCTGTTTATTTAACTACTGGTGATTAATTAAATAAATGAAATAACTCAGTTAGATTGCCATTACCTTACTTTGTTTAACAATAAGAAAGGTCTATAATCTCTTGAATATTAAAAACATCATTAACTGACTGTAACAGCTGTTAAAATTTTATAAGAATCTGTATGTCTGCATTTATCAAAGAGTTAATTAACTTTTCTCTGCATTTCTTGCTTCCAACCGTCTCGCTGTCGTATTGCTCCAAAAGACCTTGTATAGAATGATGGGTAGTTCAATATCCAACTCTACGCAACTGGATTCTTTGAAACTGCTTGAATGCCACTCTACGCTTTCAATCCCATATATTATCGTCCATTTGATCACAACCTGGCTTAATAAGCTTTTTCAAAGCAGTTAAACTGTCACCATAGAACTGCATTTCTCTTCATCCCTCTCTCTCTGTCTTTCTCCAGGACACTGCTGAAGTGACTTCTAGTACGGCAAACATCCGTCCAAGCACTTAATTGAAACAAATCACTGTTAGATAGCAGCACATGAGTGCGTCTACAAAAAATGCATTGCCTTGTACAGTCTATTTGTTTCTATAGGGGCCTAGGCAATATTGAGAGTACTAATTTGACAAGACAAGAGCATAGTAGGCTGTTTTTGCTGTTTCTAAGTTTACCACCCATTTTATTCGTCTTGTCACGTAGATCTTTTCGGAAAGGTTGGTTATGTGCTATGTCCATGTTAAACTATTGTCGATAGTGAGTCCTAGGAATTTAGTGTGGTTTGCGACTGTTATTTTGGGAATGTTAAGAATAGGATCTTTTCTCTTGCTGAATTGTAACTGAATTTTTTTGTTGCATTTTATTGCCAGGTCGTTTGTCATACTGTAATTTACAGTCTTGTCTAGCACCAACAGAGTTTTCCTGTAGTTCTTCTGCTGAGCGGTTTCTTACCAGGAGAGTGGTGTCGTCAGCATACATCACGCAGGTGGTGTTGCTATCTTGGATGTATTATGGGAAGTCGTTGGTCAGTAAGATAAACAGCACTGGTCCAAGCACTGATCCCTGAGGTACTCCCCTTGAGGTTGGTTGTGGGCTCGATCTGTGTGTGCTAGTAACGCCGTTGTTGGTATGTTGTACTTCAACTACTTGAGATCTTCCATGTAGGTAGCTTGTAAACCAATTTTTTGCTTGACCTTGAACTCCTAGGTTGGATAGTTTTTTTGAGATAAGGTCATGACCCAGGCAGTCGAAGGCCTTGCTGTAGTCTAGGAATAGAGCGGTGATACATTCCTCAGTGTCTATTTTATTTATTATAGTTTCTATTAGGATGATGATTGCAGAATTGGTGGATTTCCCCTAGAGGAAGCCATGTTGACAGTCATTGATCAGGTTATGTTGTTTGAGGTGTTTCATTAGTCTTGTTAGTACAATTTTTTCTATTATCTTTGAAAATGTTGAGATTAAAGAGATTGGTCGGTAGTTTGCCATCTCAGTCCGAGCACCATTCTTGTGCTTTGCATACTTTTGTTAACTTGAGGGCAGAGGGGAACTGGCCATGAGTGAATGATTTATTAATAATGCTGGTGAGGGGTGAAATTAGCTCTTCCGTGCAATGTTTTACCATTTTTGAGGAGTATTCATCAACATCACTTGAGTTTTTTGTTCTCAGTGAGTTGATTACCATTCTAACTTCTTTTTGCGTTGTAGGGGTTAAACTGAGGAGTTTGGGAGTTGTTTTTCCGGCAGTGAGTGGGTGTGTCCTATTTACTGTTGGATGGTTGAGTTGATTTTGTTTGATCGTGGTCCCTGCTATATTTTATTAGTGTTCCATTTATCTGGAGTTGGTCTTTATTTATCAATCAGGTTGTATTGAGCATAACTAATGTTTAAATTTTAATTTGTATTGCATGAAATAATTCCTGTAGAGATTGGATTGATGAGCCTATCTCAACATAGTTGTTTGCAGACAATACAGCATGACAAACATTAGCAGTGAGCACAAGTGTCATTCCTGTCTTGTCTATTTTACTACTATTCCTTGTAAGGATATAACTAAATTTTTTTTACCGCACTTCATTTTTTGCCACTGCCATCTGCATCTTCGTCTCTGTTCTTCTGAGAACAAGTGCAGTGGTTGTCAGTGCCTTACCTCTGTCTGTGCAATTTGTACTTTCTGGAGTGGATCGAGTAGCTCCTGGACAGAGAGAGGTTTTGATGAACAACTGTACTACATTGGACTTTCCTGTCCAATATGCGTAAAGGCAGTACTTGATTCTGACAAAAGAGTACAATGCGACAGTGTTGGTTCCACCGCGATTGTTTGAAGATGACCAAGACGCCATATGAGCACATTAGTGTTAGTAATTCGATCAAATAGTACTGTACAAGAACTGACTGCGTTGTCTCAGCCAATCAGCCTCTTACACAATTGTCAAATCAGATGACTTCTGTAATCACTAAGCTCAATGATCTATTGGGGAAGGTTAGCAGATTGATGGAATCTCCAAGGACGTAGTTGATATCAAGATGGAAATGTCAACTATCTGGCTGATCTGCATTAGAGCCTTGAGTGAAGGGGATTGAAGAGAACCTCTCCTCAGTTGATAATGACCTTGCCTCAGTCATATCTAACATTGTTCTAAACAGTAACTGAATCTGCAAGCTGGAGGAAAATCCGTCCCAAGTAGGCCATTCAGTGGAAACAATAGTTGATGAAGTTAATGAGAGACATATCAGAGCTAAAAACATAATTGTCTTTAGACTACCTGAGAGTGCCAAAATTAGGAGTAAGGATAAAATAAAGGACGATAGGCTTAAAATAAATGCTCTTTTCTCTGCGATTGATCCGGGCCTTATTGCTGAGAAATGCAAGATGTTTCGTCTGGGCAAAGGATCTAAGAGTGGGCCCAGAGCTCTCAAGCTAGTCACTAGTAGTGAGCTTATAATTTCAAGGCTGCTGAAGGGTGTGATGAAGGAAATTATCCTGGGGCTTAGAGCAGATTTTTCCAAGGTGAATATAGCTAGAGATAAAACCAAAAGAGAGAGAAACATCTGGGTGAACTCAGAAAGGGGTTGTCACGGCATCTGGGTGCTGGGGAAGTAAACTTCGCCAATTAATATATAAAGGGTGTTCCACGGATTGTTGCAGTTCAAAAAACAAGTAGGATTCCACGGTAGTACTAACTTTAAGCTAATTTATCAAAATGTGAATGGTTTAAACATGAAGACTCTTGATTCGTGCAAGTTTGCTCCAATCTGTCTCATATTTACTGTTGTCATATTTACTGAGACAAATTTGAATACCTCCATATCGTCTCTTGAGCTTGGTTTTAATGACTATGTTGTATACCATAGAGACAGATCAGCTCTTACTAGCAGAAAGCTTGATGGTGTAGGTGTAGTAGTGGCCGTTAAGTGGACCTATGCTTCTTCAGAGATCATCAAGCCTGTGAAGCTATTTTTTTCTCATTTAAAAACTGACTCTGTCACTCGGCTCCTAAGAGGTATGTATACTCCACAGACCAGGAGCCTGTAACTCTCCCTCAAGATGTTACAGCCATTTTTTCTTGCTCCTTGGAGAATGTTATTCAATCACTCTTTCCTATTCTATGTATTCCTATGCTTATGTTCTAGTCGAGGGTGATTTCGACCTCCAAAACTTTGGTTGGACTGGTTTCGGCACTGTGAAATCTTCCACACTACATCTTCGAAAGTTTCTTTGCTCAGCTCAGTAGATGTGTGAAGATGCATTTTCTTATGAAGAGAACTGGGCGGTCAATCTTTCCTTGATGGTTTAGTAAAGAACTTAGGGAGTCAGTGATTTAAAAAAAAGACTCTTCCTACTAGATATAAGAGGTCTCTGAATATAGTGGATTACTATTCTTTCTGTAAAGTGCACGAACAGTGTAAGCTATTGTCTGTTCCTGATCATTCTAAGTATGTATCCATGTGGATAGCACATTACCTTCTGACAACAATATTTTTTGGAGTTTTGATCATGTGTCAGGTGCTGGTGGACTATTTTTCTCCAGTCTTTGTCGAGGAGTCTCACGAGCCTCTGCATGTTTTTGAATACCACGCTGCTTTTGATCTCACTGATTGTGGTGTAACTGTGGACGAAGTTACGAAGAGGCTGATGGCACTTGACTCATCAAAGGAGTGTGGACCAGATGGAATCCCTCCACGTGTCCTCAAATACTGCTGTAATGAACTGGCTTATTTGCTTTGTACCTTGTTTACTTTCAGCCTAACGGAGGAACTTTCCTTTCGGTTCTTAAACAAGCATTTATCGTGCCTATTCCAAAAGCTGGAAATAATACAAGCGTTCAAAATTTTCGTCCCATTGCAATTTTATCTACAATAAGCAAGATTTTTGAGGGATTGGTGCTCAATGTAGTCAGGCCACTGTTTAAGCAGTATATGATTGTTGAACAGCATGGCTTCTCAGTTGGGAGATCTACAGTTACTAACCTTCTCTCCTTCTAGAGCCAGGTGCTTGATGCGCTTGCCAAGAGAAGTCAAGTTGATGCAGTTTACATCGACCTTAGCAAAGCCTTTGATAGGATTGATTACAGCCTGCTTCTGCCAAAACTTGAAGGTTATGGGATTGTTGGCTCTTTGCTCAGCTGGTTCAGTAGCTACCTCTCTGGTCATTCCTATACTGTCCACTTTGCTTCTGAGATGTCATCTGCTTTTGTTGCCACCTCCGGTATGCCTCAAGGGTCGCTCTTAGGACCCTTTCTGTTTACTATCTATATTAACGACATCAAAGAAGCAATTAATGTCCCTTTTTGGATTTTTGCAGACAACTTCAAGATCTTCTTGGAAATCCTCTCTGCTGCGGATTGTGTGAGACTTTGTTCAGGTGATGCCATGCCAATGGTATGTTAGTAAACAAAAAAAAAAAAAAAAAAAAAACAAGCTTATCACCTTTAGTAGGAAAACTGATGTCATTCTGGGAAATTACTATTTGGATGGTGAGCTTGTCGAGGGGTGCAAAAACATCATAGACCTTGGGATACTTATTGATTCTTCCTTTGAGTTTGACCTTCACATAAATGACATCTGCGGAAGGGCTTCACGGCTGTTTAGCATAATCATTCGTACTGTGCGTCATGGGCTCGGCGTTAAGGCAGCCACTCTTCTCTATAAGTGTCTAGTCGCCCAGTTGATGGAATATGGTTCCATTGTATGGTCCCTACAGGCTGGGTGCTATTGAGAGATTAAAGTCAGTTAAGTGCAGATTCCTACATTACTTTGGAAGCCGTGAGGGGTTCAATTACATTGACGTACCAGAGCAACGTTATGCACTCAACCACTTATGGTTAGGAGGAGGGTGGCTGGCCTAGTCTTTCTCTACAAGCTTCTTAACAACAACTTGGACTGTCCTCTGCTTTTAGAGTGGATAATGTTTTGATGCCCCACTGGTACGAGATCACAAAGGCTTTTTGAGCTGGGCCACTTGCCTTGTGACTACCTTCGATATAGTCTTATCCCGAGACTTTTCTCTTCTAGGAATGATATCTGCCGCTAAATTGACTTCATTGTGGACAGCCTCACTGATTTATCAGTGATTTATGTTAGTGTCGCAACTAACAACCTCTAAATCAAAGGCTCAATCATAGTTTTATTTATTATTGTGATCAAATATCTTATTTATGATGAATTTATTCATATATTTAAAATGTTTGTAATCATGTATTGTTATATGCTATATATTGTTCTCTGTTTTATAGCATTTAAACTAATGTCCAAATATTTACCATCTGTACATGTTTTATTTATACTAAAAAAACAGCTGTTGTAAAACATTATTATTATAATACTGTTGTTTTTGTTTACATGACTAGTACATTTTTATT
Organism: Stictocephala bisonia; assembly: GCA_035578905.1. Classification (NCBI taxonomy): domain Eukaryota; kingdom Metazoa; phylum Arthropoda; class Insecta; order Hemiptera; family Membracidae; genus Stictocephala; species Stictocephala bisonia. Next base: position 48,004 of record JAQJVL010001705.1, on the reverse strand, counting down.
ACGGTTCATTTTGTTTCCTTCTTTCTTTCTTCAATAATCCTCCAAGAGCCTAGACTATATAAAGCCAGTCTGTAACATCAAGGTATGCATTTTAAGATGGTCAATAGTTATAATACAATTATTTGCCATTTGAAATTGGGCTACTTTTACAAAATTTCAAAATATCATAATCAAAAACACAAGTTGATCTTAAAACAGTAAATACTAAAAGAAGTCAGATTAGAAGCAAATTAACAATAATCAAGATATATTTTGATAACTTTACTGAAGAAAAGAATATAAACCAATTGACACTTAGGCTAAATAAATTAGAGCAATGTTGGAATGATTATGATGACATTCAAGGACAAATTGAATTGATAGATGACAGCGTTGATCATAAAGATGAATGGAACACATTTGAATCACATTACTCTGACATTTATTCGGAAATAGAAAAAAACATACCTGAACATTCATACTCAATATCTGCTCTAAAAACACAACAGCCTACATTAGAATTAGCCTACAAGCATCACAAGTCCCAGTAAAGCTACCTTCAATACAATTGCCTGTATTCACAGGAAAATATGAAAAATGGATTCAGTTTTTTTTTTTTTTTTTTTTTTTTTTTTTATTCATTTCAATTATTAATTGACAAAATAACTGAGTGATGTGCAAAAACTACAATATCTCAAGGGACCCTCGCATTTATAACTGTACGAGATGTTTATTCACCTCAAAGAGTTCCAGTGAGTGTCCAACATATTGAATGCGTATTTGTGCTTTGCAAGGTTGTCTCATCCCACTTTCTTCTAACTTGTGTTTATATTCCACTCGATCAGTCATCAAGTATCTATTTTGATTTCTGTGAAGCTTTCACCGAAGCTATGAATTGTTGTAACAGCCCGGAAAATGTTTTTATAGGTTTTTTTTATGTTTCCTAGATTTTAATCAGCCTCATATGATCTAGGAAGCTTGTAATAGTGCAATGGTGAATGAATCTTTCAGGCTACTTATTGAGCTGGCAGCATCCCATGACCTCACACAGTGCAACCCAGGATTTCCGCAAATGTGATAGTACCTTATTATATCTCGGACAATCTATCTGAGCCGAACTGGCTCTCAATAATTTTGTTTTCAAAATAAGTGAAATCATAAACTGTAACACTCCCGTAAAAAAGGCTGTCTCTAATCACTTTCCAAACTGGTTCTCTAATGAACTCAAACAGTTAGTGATCAGGAAGAAGATGTTGCACAAGAGGTATAAGGAAAACCTGAGTCATGTGGATCATGAAGATTTTGTGCTGGCCAGAAGTAAATGCAAGGTTCTAACAAAAAATTGCCACAATGAGTATTTTTTAACAACATATCAGTAAGGTTGAAGGAAGTAAGGTATTCTAGTAAATATGAAGGCTTTTTGGTCCCATGTTGGTACTCTTAAACATACCTTCAGTTCCACCCAAATTGACATTTGGTTCAGTCCGTGATCTTGGTATGACCCTTTATAGGGATTTGACCCCACACACTCATATCAATGCTATCTGTGCCAGGTCTTCAAGATCACTCAGAGTTCTTACTCGTTTCTCCAGAGACTTCAACAACCTCTTTACGATTATCGCACTATATTGCTCACTTGTTCGTCCTCTTCTTGAGTATAACTGTATCATGTGGTCCCCTCGTCAAGTCACTCTGGTGCGGCAAGTCCAGGCTGTCCAAGACAAATTCCTTCGTCTACTTGGTTGTAGGCTGGGTTATGCCTACAATTTGTGCTACTAAGGGCGCTCGAGAGGATGGCAGGAGACGAGACGGAGTATCCAGGGGATTAGGTTCATGTTCAAACTTGTTACTGGTGCCATAGATCCTACATGATGTTTCTTTCCACTGCCCCATGAGAACTAGGTCCAGTGATTTATTTGGTCGACGACATGTGGAATCGAACTATGAAGCAAACAGTACACTTGTAAGACTTCAGCGTCTTGGGAATATTGTGTCTCCTTATGTGAATAGTGCTACGAAAGTTAAAAATAAGGCTCTTTATGCTCTGATATAAAATATAATTTGTTATAATATTCACATCTTTAATATTTATTATTATTGATAGATCGTTATAGTTATCAGTACTAGTATGATTGATTCTATGTAGTTTAATGTCAATGTTAACTAGTATTAATTTGTCTTCTGTCATGTGAATTTTCTTTCTTTAATTGTAGTAATGGTCATCAGATGTAATATTATAATATGTAAATGAGTGTAATGCCATTGTTAACTTAGTAAAGTTTGCTTCTATATAGTCAATTATCATTGTTATTGTATTAATTAGTTGTATATTGTTATAATTTCTCAATCTTATCTGTAGTTACTGCCATCAAATGTAAATGGATTGTATATATGATACATTGGGTTTCCCGTTGAAATAAATAACTCTTAAAAGCTACTGATAAATAGAATTTCTTAAATCTATTACGAACTCTTTGTGTTAAGGGTCCATTGTAATGGAGGGATACATACTTCTTTTGTTCTGTATCGGATTTTTCTTTTTTAAGTGTTGTTCGTTTATCGTCTTGAATTTTATTTTCTATTTTCTTCTTTATTCTACTTCCAATTTCATCAATGATTGATGCCTTGTATTCATTTGCAATAGCTATTGATTATATTACATTTATTTCCTGTTTTCTATCTGTAACACTTAATGGTATTGAATACGCCTTATATAACATACTTCTGAGGCTAGCTGTTTTATGAGACGGTGGATGGACAGAACTGTTATTTATTGTACAATTGGTTTGAGTAGGTTTCCTGAACATTCTATATGAAAGTTTCTTATGATCACAAATTATTTTTAGATCCAAAAAGTTAATTTCATTCATGGATTCAAGTTCACTGGTAAAACTAAGCTTCTGGTGGTGACAATTAAGTACATTTAACATATTACCTAAGTCATTACATGATTTCTCGTTAAATAAAACCAGAATATCATTGACATAACGGGTAAAATATGATATCATGTTCCTTTTTTAATTTATCTAAAACTGAGTCTTCATGATGCTGTAAATAAACTTCTGACAAAATGGCTGACATGGACGACCCATAGCTAAACCATAGTTTTGTAAGTAAAATTTGTTACTGAAACGGAAGTAATTTTGTTTCAAGATAGTTTTGAGCAACTTTACAATTTGATTTACATACATTTTTTCATATTGTTGTTCTACAAGTTTTTTCTTAACTATGTTAATCACTTAACTGGAATATTCATGTACAGATTGCATATGTCAAATGAGGTAATCTATTCATATTACACAATTTTACATGATTGACCTTATCGTCAAAATCAATATTGTTCTTAACGGTATATTTATTTTCAAGGTTCAAAGCAGAAGTCAAATATTGGACAATATCTTTGATACATTGTAAGTAGACGCAGATTTGAAATTTACCAGGGGCCTAATAGGTATATTAGGTATGTGAATTTTCCGAATACCATTCATTATGAGTGCCTTAGGATTATTCATAACAGCTCTAAAATGAACATTATCAGTAATAACTTTTGTAGAAGATTTTACAACTTTATTAATTTCATCCTGATATTTATTTGTAGGATCACCTTTTAGTTCTTGAAATTTATTTTCCTTGATAAAATCTTCGGTTTTAGTAATATAATCTTCTCTTTTCAGTATTACAATTGCGTTGCTCTTATCCGCTTTAACTGCGACTAGAACTTTGTTCTGTAATTTCTGTTTTACATATAAACAAACTTTATAATCTAAAACCTGTTCCAAATTATTAGTTTGGACCTTCATTGTTTTACATATTTTACTCACATCATATCTAATTTTGTTTCTATTACAATCTTTTAACTGAGATACATTACATTCAATGTCGGTGGCTAAAATATCAGCTTGTTTGTTTTGATTTTTTATGAAATTATGTTTGGGTCCATAACACAATACATCATTTTCAGATTTGCTAAATTCAACATTATTCAATTAATTACCTCTTTATGAAAAACATGACTTTCATCAGTAACTAAATGGCTAGTTATTCATATTCATAAATCTTTATTCATGTGTTTGCACATACCATACAATGAATAGTGTCAAGATTTTTAAGTCTAAAGGTTCTAAATTACAATATGAGTTCATTGATTCAATTACTGCAGTTAATAAAAACAATAAAATATTAATTAAATAATTAACTAATAATAACCAACTATTAATTTACAACAATAAAAACTACTAAATAAAATAATTTATTTTAGTACATTAAAATAATAAAACATACTTTATTCATGGAAAATTGTTTATTAAAGAGAGATGGAAAGTTCCTCAAACGAGTACAGAGCTTTACTAAATAATCTTTTAATCTTTTTGCATAATTATGACCATTTTCAGTTTTTATATTTTTGGTATATATTTTTAAAATTTGTTTCCTATATAAGTGGGGTTTTTTTCAAAAAACTTCAGTCTGTGAGTCTAGTTAAAGATATTTTTTGATCTTGTATTATAGAAATGACTAGTATTATTAAACTCTGATAATTCATTTTTAGTTAAAAGAATACACTCAAAAACATATTGACTGTAAACAGTAAAAATGTTTAAGTTTTTAAAATGGTCTTTGGCAGAATCATTAATTTAAGCATTATCCTGATACACCTTTTTTGTTGTTTTAAAATACTATCCAAGTTAGTTTTAGTCGTTGAGCCATACAGGGAAATACTATAAGAAATGTGTGAGTGCACATGGGCAAAATATATATTTTTTAAGGTTTTTAGGTCGCAGTAGAGGCTCATTCTTGATAGTGCATAAACTCCAGAATTGATCTTAACCAAGAGGTTATGCACGTGTTCGTTCCAATTTAGATGCTGATCCACTGTTAATCCCAAAAAATTTTTGCTAATTTTTTTTTCAATTTGATGTGAATCATAAGTTATAATGGGTTCCTTAGAAGTTTTATTTTGAGGTGTTTTAAAATGAACAAAGTTAGTCTTTCGTGTGTTTAGAAGTAAATTTAGAGCTTTCAAATAACTTCCAATGTTGTTTAACTCCACAGATGCACAAATTTCTACTTCTTCTAGAGAGCTTGATGATGCCACTAAATTTCCAGCATCGGCATACAGGCGAAGTTTAGTGTCCAACTCATATGCTAGTACCTTATCGATCGCCTCCAGGTAACATGGAAAAAGCAACGGACCTAAAATGGATCCCTGAGGTAAACCAAATTTTAGAGTATTATAATGGGACGAGGTTCTAATTATTCTATTATTTTTTAATACACTTGTAATTTCCACATATTGATATCTGTCAGAAAGGTAAGACCGGAACCAACTAAGAGCATTTCTTTCTACACCTAGGTTTCTAATTTTTCTATTAGTTTTTTATGATTAACACTATCAAATGCCTTGGAAATGTCCATAAACACTCCATTCCTTAATCTTTGCAATTTCTTATTAAGCCTATTACGAGTGATTTTTCGTCCATATTTCGTATAACGTATATGGAACGTGGAAATAACGTATATTTCCACTCGTATATTTCGATTCCATTATACGAAGGACCACGGAGAAGTTTGGCAGAGGAAAGACGTGGACCACGGATGGGCGGATCGTCTGGCTGGATGGCAACGGGCGGCGTGGAGTGGCGAAGAGGCTATCCGACCTTCCTCAGTGAGTCGAGCTTTCTTTAGACTTTTCAGTTGCAGTATTAACTTTATTCAATAATGCAGTATTGATTATCCATAAATGGACTTTGATGTTTTGATGGTAGGGAAAACTGTTTAATTTGATATTTATGTAATGTTTATTTTAATTGGTTTTAGTGACAGTTACGGTTTTTAACCACTTTATTTACCACTTCATATTTTAAGTATTTCTTTAATTTAATTTGGAGCCAACACATGTTATGTTACTTTTAAATGTTTAATTGTGTTTGGAAATTAATATTAATTTCAATATTTGTCTTAGATAAGTTAAGTGTATTATTTTACATTATTAGTATGATTGAGGTATGTATGGTTAGGTTAGGCCGCTGAAGTCGCTTGTTTGTTGCTGTCCGTAGTGTCCCGTTACACTCTGTTGTGATGGGGCCTAAACCTACCGCCCTGGGCGGGGACGACACTCCCCTTCCACAGCTTATCAGACAGAGATTATCTCCTTATCGCAACTTACTTAAGATTGCTCATGTCAATGCTAACCTTGTCACATAGATGAATTTAGAGTAATTTTGGAAACTAGTTTTTTTGATATTATTTTAATTTGTGAAACATGGCTAAAACCTTATATTCATGACAAGGCTGTGGAATTACAAGGCTATAATCTGTTTAGAAAGGATATACTTCATAAGGGTGGGGGAGGTGTTGCAGCTTTTATTAGATCTCATTTTCTACTTCTGTTATTCACTGCTCTGACACTTCTCACCCTAACCATCCTGATTACTTGTTTTTTGACATCTGTGTTAATACAATTCATGTTCTTCTCAGTGTATGTTACAGGGCACCTAATCTTGGATATCTGGCAGAATATGAACACACACTGCTAGATAACATGGCTCGCTACAGTCATGTCATTGTTATGGGTGACTTCAATACTGACCTACTGGGACCTTCTACTTACGATCAAACTTTTTAACTACTATGTTCCAATCATTTAACTTAACTATTCTACCACTGCTTGCCACTCACCACACTGCCACTGCTGATACATGGCTTGATGTCATGGCTGTTAGTGACCCAGATTTTGTTCCATACTATGACCAAGTCCCAGCCCCTGGACTGTCAAAATATGATCTCTTCTTCTGTGTTTATAAATTACATCAACCAAAAGCTAAACTACGTTTCATCCAGTATAGGGATATGAGGAGAATTAATAAGGAGACACTTCTGGCAGATGCGTTTTCTGGACCTTGGCATGAAATACTTCAGCTTACCGAAGTCAATGATATGGCTAATCTTTTAAATATTCATTTAAATACTATTCTTGAGGAACATGCCCCTCTTGTTACTAAGAGAATAACTAAAAGACCTGCTCCATGGATCAATGATTGCATTCGTAGATTGCAAAAACTACGTGATGCAACATTCCGCAAGGCCAAGTGAAGTAAATCTGCTGTAGACTGGGCAGCCTATAAAAAACTCTGTAATCAAACACAACAACAGATTTGTAACTCAAAGATTCGTTACTATAACCAAACATTATCTAATAATTCTAAATCTACCAAATTCCTTTGGTCTAAAGTCAAAGAGCCTTGGTAAATCAGATACTTCAGCTCCAGTTACTATAAATCTTAATGAAGTTACTGACTATTTTGTAAACATTCCTGTTGATACGTCAGGGGCTCGGGACTTTGTCAATCATCTCTCTTCAATCCCACTAACTAGACCTGCCCACCAGTTCAACTTCTTTCCTGTAACTGAAGGAGAGGTTTAGAGGGCTATTATGAGAACTACTAGTAATGCTGTTGGATCAGATAATATTTCAATTCGATTTCTAAAGGATACTCTACTTGCAACACTTCCTACAATTACTGCTATTTTTAATTTATCTTTATCATCTAGTACATTTCCTACTATATGGAAATCAGCTGTTATTCGACCTTTACAGAAAAAATCTAATCCCCTATCTCCTTCAGATTTTTGGCCCATAAGTATACTTCCTGCTCTGTCTAAATATCTTGAAATAATAGTTCATCAGCAATTTCATAATTACTTGGAGAGTAGTAAATTGATTTCCAATATTATGATTCCAAGTCTGGTTTTTGCTCTAATTATAGTACTACTACTGCTCTTTTAAAAATTACTGAGGACATCCATCAAGCCATTGACAGGAAACAGCTTACAATGTTAACACTTTTTGACTTTGCGAAGGCTTTTGATTGTGTTTATATCCACTTCTTTTTATTAAGTTGAAAAACTATGGTTTTTCTGATAGTTGTGTTTCCTGGGTTCAGTCCTATCTCTCTGGCTGTCGGCAGTGTGTGAGGACTAAAGATGGAGAGTCATACTGGAGGCCTGTGGTGCGTGGTGTTCCCCAGGGGTCTGTCTTGGGACCTCTTCTTTTTACTCTCTACATTAATGATATAACTTCTGTTATACAACACTAACAATCACTTATACCCTGACAACTTACAGACTTACCAACATTTCTCTATCACAGAATCCGACATTACTGTATCAAACATGAACCAAGATGCTGTAGCAATCACTTCTTGGGCAAAACAACATGGACTCAAACTTAACGATGATAAGACTCAAACAATTTTAGTTGGACATCCTAGACTCTTAACTTCTGTTGACAATGACACTTTTCCGAAAATAAGTGTTAACAACTTGACATTAAACTATTGTGACAAAGTTAAGAATCTTGGTCTTACTATGAACAGGACATTAAGTTGGACTGACCAAGTTACTGTGACATGTGGCAGTGTTTGGTGGTATCCACAGTTTGAAGCGGTATGCTTCCTGTTTCCCATTCAATGTAAAAGTGATGTTGGTTAAGACTCTTATTCTGCCATACTTTAACTACTGTGACACCGTTATCAATGATATGACTGTTAAGCTCTCGGACAAACTTCAAGTGGCACAAAATTACTGCAGTAAATTTATTTTTAACCTACGTCATGAGGATCATGTTACACCATTTTTTCGCCAAATATCTGTTTTGAAGTTGAAACAGCTTCGAGATTATCATGTACTTATTCTTCTTCATAAAGTTTTAAATTACAGAACTCCAAGCTATCTGTCCGAGCCTTTCAAGTTCATTTCTGAAATAAGCATTAGAAACACTCGTCAGGGAGCCCTTTTACTATCAGTCCCAATTCATCACACTGCCCTGTACAATAGATCTTTCACTGTATCCGGGTGCCGATTATAGAATCTGCTTCCTGACAATATCAAAAGTATAGGTGAGGGCCCTCGCTTCGGAGCTTAGCAGGCGGGTGCAAACATATTTTTGCGGGACCTGTAGAAGGAGCGGGCGAGTGCGTTTGGTGGTCATGGTTTGCGGGTGGAATGTATGAGTGATGGATGATTGTGTTTTTGAAGATTTGTATTATTTTGTGTAGATATTCATTTGTTAGTTATGATTTTAAAGTTACTTTTTATGTGTGATATGTTGAGTTTTGTTTTTTTATTGTTGATTACGGATATGTTGCAATTGGTTTATTGTATTAATAGTAATGTTTTGTGTTATTTTTATGATTAGTTTTGTTATTTGTGATAAGGTTAGGTGGTAGAGAGGACTGTCCAGTCCTAACCTCGCCTTAAAAATAAAGTTGTTTTTCATTTCATTTTATGTGAAATTTTCTCATCAAGATTATCGTTCAGCAAATACCAAGTCCTACTACCATATTCTTTAACAAATTGCATATGAATGTCGTAACTCTTAAATGTCAGTTCGTCTTTTTTGCGATACAAATCTTTAATTGAGTTATTTACAAACAGTTTTTCAGCTTGTTGTTTTGGTTTTCTACCAACCACAATATTACATTTAATTTTCACATTAATGTATTTAGGTACTAAACCATGCTGTAAGCATTGCTTAATGTGTAAATACGTCAGCCTATTTTGAAGTAGTTCTATGGACCTATCAGATAGCACATATGACAATTTCTGGACTTTGATTTTCATTCATATAACTAGACTGTATGTGATTTCCATTCTCTAATATCTCAACAGATGTTCATGAGTTTTTTAATTTGTTTTTACAAAACAAACAAATAAAAATGAGTAAGATGGAGATAATGTGGTAGGAAACAGTACAATCTAGCTAAAAGAATATAAATTACAATCCAAGAATCGATCCATATGCTATCTGATAAAAGCCTCATGAACTTAGTCAAAACAGCCTGACTTTTGTCCTTAATGATGGAGTTTTGCAAAGTATGCATATTGTTTAAGAAAACATTTTTTAGAGGAGTTACCAAAAAGCTTATGGAAGAATGAAAACCCAATAGTAAACTTAGATAAATCAAATGGACAAGGTACTCATTGGGTTGCATATAGAAAATTTGAAGATATAGTATATTACTTTGACAGTTTTGGAAATGTACAACCCCCCATCAAGTTACTGTTATATCTGAAAAATGTTAAAAAGATATTTTTTTAATACGATCAGACAGCAAGCATGGAATACAGATGTATATCATATGGTCATTTATGTTTAGAGTTTTTATTAAGCGTCAATAGTATAAGTTAAAATGTCATCTTACACAGCTAAATTGAACAGTGAATCTTCTGTTCTTCAAATATCGTTATTTCCAGCAATTCATTTAACACAGAACAGACTGGCAAGCGGCCTTACTGGACTTTACAACGTTTAATTCGATTCCAAACATTACAGAAGATGTAAATAAAAAATTCCATTACCATAAACGAAAAGATGGAGCTGGTAATCTAGAACAACAACAAATTTTAAGTTTTGAAATAGGGTCATATGAGCTTGATGACATGAACAAAATTCTGCAAAAACAGTTAGGTGAAAAAAATATTTTTTTAATTAGCATAATACTTGTTGGTACATATACAGTACAAGTAAACGTCACACAAAACAAATTTATTACAATATAAGCACAAAATGCACAAATATATTACAATACAAGTACAAAATGCACAAATATTATGGTGATCGATTTCGGTGAACCAAGCTTACCTTCCTCACACCAGAGAGATTCACAATTCCAGAGAGTAATCCACTGTCAGCCATTTTGTCAGAAGTATATTTTAAGCATCATGAAGACTCAATTTTAGATAAATTAAAAAAGGAACATGATATCATATTTTACACCCGTTATGTCGATGATATTCTGGTTTTGTTTAACGAGAAATCATGTAATGACTTAGATAATATGTTAAATATACTTAATTGTCACCACCAGAAGCTTAGTTTTACCAGTGAACTTGAATCTATGAATGAAATTAACTTTTTGGATCTAAAAATAATTTGTGATCATAACAAACTTTCATATAGAATGTTCAGGAAACCTACTCAAACCAATTGTACAATAAATAACAGTTCTGTCCATCCACCGTCTCATAAAACAGCTAGCCTCAGAAGTATGTTATATAGGGCGTATTCAATACCATCTATGTGTTACAGATAGAAAACAGGAAATAAATGTAATAAAATCAATAGCTATTGCAAATGGATACAAGGCATCAATCATTGATGAAATTGGAAGTAGAATAAAGAAGAAAATAGAAAATAAAATTCAAGACGATAAACGAACACTTAAAAAATAAAAATCCGATAAAGAACAAAAGATGTATGTATCCCTCCATTACAATGGACCGTTTACACAAAGAGTTGGGAATAGATTTAAGAAATTCAATTTATCAGTAGCTTTTAAGACTTGTAATACTATGTCCAAAATTGTACACCCGAATATTGAAAGTGAAGATAAATTTAATAATTCAGGAATATATAGAATTAACTGTAATGATTGTAATATGTTTTACATAGGTCAGACTGTAAATTTTAGCAAAAGATATAAAAACCATGGCTCTGCTTTTAAAAACAAGAAACCTGAAAGATTGAATGTAGCCAAACACCTTCTGAATTGTACTCACAATTTGAATAAAATAGTTGAAAATGTAGATATTCTAAAAGTTTATAAGAAGGGTTGTATTATGAATGCTTAGGAAGAGTTATTTATTTTAAAGAAAAATGTAAGGATCGTGATAAATTAATGAATGAACAGGTTAATTTTGATTCCGAAATAGTTTTTAACAATTTCAGCGACTAAAAGAACAGAAGTAGCAGCCAATAGGAAGTAACCAATAGCCGCCATTTTGACGATTCCAGCCAATGGGGTCACGTGGTCATAGGTCTAGAAATTGAGTAGTTGAACACCATTTTCCATTCTTTTGTGAATCCCTCTGGTCTGAGGAAAGTGAGCGTGATTCGCCAAAATCGATCACCATAATATTTGTGCATTTTGTACTTGTATTGTAATATATGAGTGCATTTTGTGCTTATATTGTAATAAATTTTTGTTTAGTGACGTTTGCTTGTACTGCATATGTATGTACCAACACGTATTATGCTAATTAAAAAAAAATTTAAAACAACAAAACAAAAATAAACATATCCATACAGGATCCTTGTTGTTACATTTGTTAGGGGAAACACTTTGTTTATCAGTGCCAAGAACTTATAAACGCTTTACATTCAGAGAGGATGATCAAATTGAGGCAGCTCGCTTATGCATCAATTGTTTAGGTGCAAATCATTTGGTTAAAAATTGTACATATCAAGGATGTAAAAAATGTGGTAAGAAGCATAATAATTCCAAAGCCCTCTGGAAAGTAATAAATAATGAGAAAAAGGCTAGCTGCAATGCAGATAACCAGATACACCTACAAATTAATGGAAACAATTCAAGAACCAATGGAAGTGACCAACTGCTTTAAGAACTTCTTCGCTACAGTGGCGCAAAGAAAAATTCAAAACAATCAAACAATTACCTCACCTTCCATTCAACAGAACTTAAAGCAGATTAATATCAACAGATTCTTCTTTGAACATGTAACCCAATTAAAGGTAGAGAAGGCAATAGATACTCTTAAATTAAAAACCTCATCTGGCATAGATGAAATATCGGCAAAACTTATTAAGTCCTGCAAAAGAGAATTATCTGCCCCTCTTACTTATATCATAAATAACTCACTTCAACTTCTATGGGCATAGAGGGAACAGAATTAAAGTGGTTCCAGAGCTACTTAAGTAATAGAAAGCAGCTTCTAAAAATCCAGTACTCTAGGAACAACACCATGGTAAGGGCCCAATCAGAGCTCACACATGTACAAAGGGGTGTGCCGCAGGGATCAGTGCTGGGCACAGTACTTTTCTTGTTCCTCACCAATGACCTGTCTGAATGGTTGCAAAATGCTTGCAACATGTATACAGATGACACAGTCCTCACACTGGCAAATAAATCAATAGAACACCTCAATAGAAACACAGAGACCACACTGAACATCACCAAACAATACTGCTACTCAAATGATCTAGTTTTAAATGAAAAAAAAACTGTACAAATGAATTTTACTATTAAACACAGAAATTTGAACTTTGTGCTTCCTGGTCTAGAAGTAAATTCTAACACTAAACATCTTGGTATCATAGTTGACTCAAATTTAAACTGGAAGCCTCATGTCGATCAACTTTGCAAAAAAACTATGTTATGGCATTTATGTCATACGCAGAATCAAGGACGCAAGTGGCATAGAAATAGCTAAGACTGCGTACTTTGCCCTGTTTGAGTCCCATCTAAGATATGGCTTGGCAATTCGGGGAGGTACCACCACTACCTATCTTGAGCGAGTTCTCAAACATCACAAGAGAGCTATCAGATGCCTGGCTGGACTGCGAATTCAAGAAAGCTGCAGAAACACCTTTAAGCATTTCAAGATCCTTACTGTTCAAGATCAGCCCTGTACATCCAAGATGTGATCCTTTGAGCAGTCAACTCAGGACAGCATAGACGTAGTAACATACACCAACACAACACAAGAAATGCCACAAATTTCAATCTGCCATACCATCATGTAAGCCTCTATGAAAAAAAGCCATCATACAAAGGAGCCCTGTACTTCAATAAGCTGCCAGACGACTTGACCCAACAAGAACCAAAATACTTAAAGAAAGCATTGATGGAATGGCTGCAGGAGAGACCCTTCAACACGGAGAAAGAATTGTATGATTCCTGATCTTTATTGTTTTTAATTTTACTAAAACCAAAAAATTGTAACTTTTGACGCCATTACTGTTCTCCAAGATCATGTAAATAAAGAGTTTTGTCTATTGTTTATTGTCTACTGTACCACACATCACAGACATATCTAACAATAAAAATACAGCCTCAACATCAGTTCCGATAACTACTCACACAAGATACAAAGCAAAGTCCAATACACAAATAATACTGTCTACAGCAATTGTTGACGTACTTAGCTAAACAGGAAAGTAGATCAAGTGCAGAGCTTTATTAGATAATTTTTCACAATCATGTTCATGACCGAAAGGGTCGTAGAGCAATTGAGTCTGAGAAGATTTCAAACAGCGTATCTGGTATCAGTGAGACATCTATTAATGTTACAGGATTAGCTGAGGCTACAGTCAAGTCATGTGTAACAAGTTTTACAACGTATTTGAAATTTTTGATAGTACAGTATCTCAGCTAATCCAAACTTCAAACTTCGGTAATCTGAAAATCCGCTTAATCCGAAATAGTAATTGACAACAGATTTTGCAAAAATTAAAATGCAGTTACTGTAAGAACTACTACTTTTTATCTAAGATTTACAAGAAAATATTATTTAAGTATTTAACTGTTAATAAACTTTTCAAATATTACTATGGTTTGGAAATTTTAAATTTAAATTAATTTTCGTTAAATTTCGTTAATTAAAGAATAATTCCTATCCTCGAAACTAAATTACAACAGCATCTCAAAACATGGTAGCCACTGGAGTCGCGTCAGGGTGCTGCTCTACGTAGCGTAGTGTGAGATTAAGCACAGCCTGTGCGACTGTATGGGTTACAACAATACTGAGATATGTAAACACACAAGTTCGAACTGTTATACTGACAGTGGAAATTGGGATCAGTGCTGGGGTTGCGTGAGAACGCCAGAAATATGCACACGACTTCCGTCAGCTGATTATGTGTCCTTGTGGCGAATGCAATCATTGATTTTACTACATAAAGTATGTATAGTATGTATACATACTTTATATGTATGTATAGTAAAATGTAGATGTATGTATGGTAAAATCAAGATCTATGTATAGTAAAATCAATGATGCAACGGAATAAAGTAGCACTGGGGCCGGGATCGATTTCCGTTAGTGACTCCAACTTTTTGTCATGAAAAACAGTGTTTGATCTTACGTCTCAGTTGAATGTATTCTTCTATTAAAGGGTTCATTCTCCTTTTTATAATCATAGGCTATTATTGCTTTCAAAACTTAAGTACTGTACTTAATGTTAGGAATATTATTAATGTTACGTTTGATCAAAAGAGCGTTTTAAGAAAATCTGTTTAATCCGAAAAATTCGGTAGTCCGAAATGAGTTTGATCCTAATTATTTCGGATTATCGGGGCTCCACTGTACCAAAAATCACTGGACCTCTCCAACATACAATTTAAACATCAATACTTTCAATATTCCAAACAACATAACGTTAGCATATAAAGAGTTTCACCCTGTCATGTGGATGTGCTATTAGGTCAAAATATTTTTAGATTTATTATCTGTTGGCCAGAAAAAATCAAATAACATGCCAACTTTGCAAAATCTCAATTGGGTTGGATAGTTGGGGGGTAATTTGAAACGAACGACTCTACAAGTAACAACCTAACTCATCTTAGTACTCTTGAACGTTGTAACATAAAACTAAAACAATTCTGGACATTAGAAGAAGCTTTCCTTAAGGTACACTTTGCAAATGAGGAAAATGCTTGTGAAGAACACTACAAGTCTACCACTACTTGACAGACAAATGGATGTTACATTGTAAAAATACCTATCAAGTGCCCGACTTCAGAATTAGGTGAATCAAAAGAGTTGGCGATTAAGAGATTCTACCATATAGAAAAAAGACCATGTCTCAATCCTGATCTAAAATTACAATACCAAACATTTACGGAAGAGTATAAGGCACTTGGAAACATGGAACTAGTAACTGAAGAAAACTTAGACAATATGTCAAACTATTTTTTTCCTCATCAAGAATCAAGAATTTTATTGTCATTAAGCACATGGCAATAGACAAAGTCAAAATATAGTACCATAAACATTACATATTTATATTATGCAACATAAGTATATGAAATGTAAAATTTAAATATTGAAACCAGTACCTTAAGTTTAAAATTGAAATAATTGTTCTTGAAGTCTGTACATTATAAATGTACAATATATATATATACAAATTTATATTAAATTAAATAAACAAACACAAATACATAAAAAATACAGTTAAAATACAAAATAACATAAAATATAGTTAAAATCTTAATGTACTAATATCACAGGCCTAAAAATCACTAACAGCATAAAAAGCATTTTCTTTTAACCATTTTGACAAAATGAGTTTAAATCTACTAAGGTTTACAGACCAGGCTTCTTTTGGCAATTTATTAAAAAGTTTGGTTTTCATAAACATGTGGCTTTTTTTGATTTTTCTAGTTTTACAGTAATGCAATCAATTAAATGGTTTTGTCTAGTATGATATTGGTGAAATTCGCTTCTAAAATTAAAATTACTTAAGTTTTCCTTAACACTAATTAAGCTAAAATATATGTACATACACGGAGGAGTCATTATCTGTAATTCTTTAAAATGAGGAACACATGACTATTTGGAATGTTTGCCATGACCCTAATAGCTTTTTTTGCCATATGAATACTTTTTGTGATTGTGAGCTATTGTCCCAAAGAGTTATTCCATATAATAAATGGAAATTAAAGAATGCATAATAGGCTGCAACTAACATTGAGGAACTAACACAATTTTTTAATTTTCTTAATAAATATGTAACTCTAGATAATTTTACACACAATTGATTAATTTGACATTCCCAGCTGAGTCTACTATCTAAATATAATCCTAATAGTTTTACGGGTTTAGTACCTTCATTTATTAATTTATTTAATGAAAAGACAATATTTTCAGTCTTACTACTGTTAACAAGTAACCCATTAACTTTGAACCATTCCTGAGCTGCTATCATTGAATTATTTTCTTCTAATTATAAACCATTCAAATATTTACTTTGATTCAAAAGAATGGTGTAATCGGCATATAACATAGCTTAACATGGCATATTGAATGCAAAATCGTTTACTGCAACTATAAAAAGGAAAGGCCCCAATACGGATCCTTGAGGGACCTCAATACGGATCCTTGAGGGACCCCAACCTGAATTGTTTTGAAATCAGTTTGTTCTTGAACTAATACAACCAAATGTTTTCTATTACTTAAGTAAAAGGAAATTAATTGTAGTTCAGAATTTTTAACACCATAACTACTAAATTTGCTTACAATTAATTCATTAGAAATCGAGTCAAAAGCTTTTATGAGATCTATTAAAGTTGCAGATGATAAAAATTTATTTTCAAAGTGTTTTAAAACATTTTCTACTATTTTTTCTATGGCTTTGGTTGTGTTTAAACTTGGGAGAATCCCAAATTGATCTTTACATAATAAACCACTATTGTAAAAAAATAAACTAAGTTGGTCTTTCACACAACTTTCAAAAACCTTACTAAATATAGGTATCAACGAAATTGGCCGATAACTGGAGGGTTGAGATCTCTCACCTTTCTTTTAAAGTGGAACGATTTTACTCACTTTTAATGCTTGAGGAAAGACACCATGCTCCAACATTATATTGAACAAAAATATTAATGGATCTACAATTACATCAATTACTTCTTTTAACAGTTTGTTAGAGAACCCATAATAATCTTCGCTTTGGGACGGACTTAACTTAGAAACATACTTTAACACCTTAGTGTAATCAATGCTTTGCCACTTGAAACAACTGATTTCTCCACTACAGCTCAAACTATAATTATCAACAAATTCAATGGCTGAAATATTACTTGTTGGTGTATGTGACACAGAGCTTATAAAATAATCATTAAAATCATTAGTGGTAACAGGTATTTCTTGACAAATTTTAGAACATTTAGACTCAAGCTTTATAATATTCCAAGCAGCTTTACAGCTATTCTTAGAGTTTTTTATATAGTTTTCATTTGCATATATTTTTGCTTCTTTAATTTTGGCCCTATATATTTTTTTTGCTTCATAATAAACATTTGTATGCATTTGTTCACTTTCTCCACCTTTTGATAACTTATACCTATCATATAAAGTTACAATTAAATCTCTATTTTCTTTTAATTCTGGTGTAAACCATGTGATTTTTGGCCCTTTAAATTTACTTTTTTTATTTTTCTAGTTTTGCAGCATTCTTCAAGAGAAGTTGTCAAAACAAATAAAAAATAGTCGAATGCTTGGTCAACATTAGTATATTTTATTTTATTTTATTTATTGAACCAACGGCAATGCCTTTTTAAACAAAGATTAACAAACATGCAGAAATAACTGTTGTACACTAACAATTTTATGAAAAAACAATATGACTATAAAAAATAACAAACAATAGAAAAACTAACATGGTAAAGTAAATAAATAGTAACAACGAACATGAAATAAATTAAACTAATATAAACTTTCAAAACTCAACAATGAAAAGACTAAAGCTAACTTAAATACCACTGTACGTGTATGGGTGGGCGGGTGGGTTAATACCAATGTACGTGTATGGGTGGGCAGGTGGGTCAATAACAATGTACGTGTATGGGTGGGTCAATACCAATGTACGTGTATGGGTGGGTCAATAACAATCTACTTGTATGGAGGTGGGTGGGTGGGTCAATAACAATGTACGTTTATGGGTGGGTGTGTGTGTGTGTGTGTGTGTGTGTGTGTGTGTGTGTGTGTGTGTGTGTGTGTGTATGTGTGTGTGTGTGTGCGTGCGTGTGTGCGCGTGCGTGCGTGCGTGCGTGCGCGTGTGTATGTGTGTAAAAGTTGGCAGGGTGTGAGTATTTATAGGTGAGTGGAGGGAGGGTAGAGGTTAGGAGGGAACGAGGTGAAAAAGGTTTACAGACATGATAAGTCCATCATTTTTAGCTTCTTCTTAAATGCATGGATGCTGTCAAAGTGGAAGTCAACCTGACCAGAGATAGCATTTCCGATGCTCATTAGGCGAGGGAGTGGACTGTTTTTCAGATAGTTTCTGCTGTGGGCTCTTCTTATGAACGGCTCAGAAGATCTAGTAGTTCCTGGAACACGAAACTCGACTAGCTGCAGAAGTTCTGGGCAGTCAAGAATTCCACGAATCAACTTGAAGAGGAACACAGCATCAGCAACAGCTCTCCGATGCTCCAAAGGCCGCAGGTTGAACTTCAGAAGCTCGAGTTGATCAACAGGCACATCCCAGCAACGATAGCCCAGCGAGAACCCTATGGAGTACAAAGGACTTATACAAAAGACCCAGTGAATGTGCTGAAAGACCACTCTTCGCCACTCTGGCAATAAGACCGATGACTCGTCTAGCTTTTGTGCAGATGTCATCAATGTGTTGCTCACAAGATAAAGAGGATGTGAGATGGATACCAAGGTCTCTTATGTCACTACAACGTTCCAGGGTTGCTCTATCAGCAGTGTAGTTGTTGACAACAATGTTTCCCCTTCTACTGAAAGTAATTACTTTACATTTTTCCACATTAAGAGACATCTGGTTCATCTCACACCAATGTATAACATGATTAAGGAACCTCTGCAGAACATCACAGTCTTCTCTAGTCTTGATCGGGTAGAACAGCTTAATATCATCAGCATATAGTAGAAACTTAGATTCAATACTTTCAGTAATATCATTGATGAAGACATTAAAAAGATAAGGTCCAAGCAGGGAACCCTGAGGAACCCCAGATTTCACTGGGAAGGGATCAGACATACCGGAGCTATATTTCACTACTGAGAATCTATCACTCAAATAGCTATTAATCCAGGTCAAAAGAGGCTCGCAGACTCCATATCCTTTCAGTTTTTGAATCAAAAACTTGTGGCACACCTTGTCGAAAGCCTTACTAAAATCTAGGTAAATGGCGTCAACCTGCAGGCCCTGACAGAAACAATTGTAAATAAAGTTACTAAACACCACGAGGTTGGTAACTGTAGAACGGCCGGGTGTGAAGCCGTGTTGCTCTACAACTATGATGTTTTTAAAGACAGGTTCAACCTATCTAAGACAATGGCTTCAAATATTTTGACAATGGGTGACTGAATAGTTATGGGCCTATGATTACGAACGTCGCTTCTATCACCAGCCTTGAAGATGGGTGTAACGTAGCTTGTTTTTAACCCGGACGGAAAGACACCGCACTGGAGACTACTATTAAACAAGCAGGCCAGGTCCGCACTCAATAAATCACCACAGTATCGCAACACTCGAGGGGAATACAATCAGGACCACAGCCCTTGGACACATCCAGAGAATCAATAAGTCTTTTAACCTCAGAGGGTGACGTCGTAATTTTGGAGATGTGTAGGTTATTTTCCTTATCGGGAAAGTCAGGAATGCAAGCACTACAGTCATTGAAAACATTAGAGAAATGCTTGGCAAACAGATTGGCCATCTTATCAGGATGGTTAGCCTCATAAGGCCCAAGTCTAACAGAGGAAGAACAATTTGCTGTGCGCCTAATATTCTTAACATGGGACCAAAAAATCTTCGGGTTCCTGGGTAAGATGTCATCAATGTGAGAAATATACGACTGATAGCATTGAAAAGATTTTATCCTGCATGTGTTCCGGGCTTGGGAAAATTTGAGATAATCACTTTCTAGGCCAGATTTCTTGTAATTTTTGTGAAGTACCTTCTTCATAATCACCTGCTCCCTTAACTGCTTATCAAACCACGTTGGATTTGTTAACCCTCTTCAGAGGTGTGTGCGACTTGATAATATTGCTCAAAGAAGTGAGGTAACTATTAAGAGTGGTTTCTACACTCGAGTGAAGTGAGGCAACATCAATATGTAATTTGGATAAATCCGATCTTATCTGTTGTAAGTCGCATTTGAAGTAGTTGGGGGCATACGATGACTTCCCATTAAAGGAAAGTTCGGATTCCATAGCAAGGTCAAATTCGATGGCTGGATGGTGCAAATCCTCATCACAAGCGAGCAAATCCTGGGCCTTGCAACAGCGAATATTGGTATACGCAAAAATCAAATCCAGTTTGTTTCTTTTGTCATTCAATATGTCGTTATATTGCTCAAGATCATGACTGCACAAAACATCGTCAGACGCTTCAGGTGAGACAGACTTTCTTAGATTAAAATCCCCTAGAACTATGATGAAATCATATTGAGAAGTTGCCAAGATAAAGTCGTCGAATGCATCACAGAATGACTGGAATTTAGACAAGGATGATCCGGGAGGAATGTAGGCGACACATAATAAAAGATTCTTTTGAAGTTCCAGCCCGACTTCAAGAAACAGTGCTTCAAATCTCAAAGCAGGATAATTGTCAACTTTGACATCTGAAAAAGCGGGAACGGCCACTAATACCCCACCACCACCAACCTTATCACTAGTATCCAAAGACCTGTCACATCTAAATATCTTGTGGGGACCCCCACCAAACTCTCCATTGCAAACAGAGGCATCCAACTTAGTTTCCGTGAGGATGACAAGATCATAGGGCGAAGAGTTGAAGTTCTGAGTAAAGTTTGGTAACTTAGATCTAATGCCATTAATATTTTGGTAGTAAAAACTAATTCTAGCATTGCCGTTGGTATATATTAGTTTTTTTGGTTTAGGGTAACAGTTTTAGGAGTGCCATTACGATACTTTATTGAAAGATTGCGCTCACCAGCTGAAATCCTAGTTTCGAGCTCCTTTCTCAGCTTGTCCAGAGTTTTCAGCTCGAGTGGAGTACGATCACGGGAAAGTTTAAGATCTCTTAGAAGGGGATTTTGTGCTACAATTCTGTCAGAGGAAAATCCCTCAATCACCTTGTTTTTATCGGCTTCAGAGGCAAAGATTACTTTAATCGGCCGTATTTTATCACTAACTGGTTTGCCAATCCTAAAGTGTTTAAGGCGGCTACTCTCGATATTAACACCAGAAGAATTAACAACTTGTTTTATAACATCAAGATCATAGGTTTTCTTATCAGTCAGATTCTTAGAGGTAGATTCAGGTACATTAAATAAAACAAGGTTGCATTTTCTATTATCCCTATCCAAGAGTTCCTCCATCACTACATCAACTGACCCGGGAGGGAAACAACTGTTGGTAACAGAAACCTCAATTTTACTCTCAGCATCAGTAACTCTCCGTTCTAAATCAGTTATTCTAGGCTCTAACTGGTAAAGATTTACTTGGATGGACTTAATATCATCCTGAATTGCAGAAACACAGGCTGGAACATCCTTAAGGCAATCTACTGTGGTAGTTAAATTATCAATCTTAGCGACCAGTGTAGCAAGAACAGAAGAGACATCCGGGGCCGCAGAAGTTGGGTTACAATCGACTCTTAGACAGTGCCATTTAGTAGTTGAATTAGAAGCAATCTTTTGGTACTCAGCCTTGGATATCCCAACACAAGCACGGTGAAACCATCTTTCACACGAACCATCACATTACACACCCTCATCGGTTTCTAGAACCAGTTTGTAACAAACTGGACAAGCAGTATCAGAACTTGGTGCCATGATGTTTGGAGTACAAGAATAGGATGGCAGACACAGAGGGAATAATACATGTAGAAATACTGGGCAATAGGTCAGGTTTTAGAGCCAGAATGGGTAAGGTACAAATCAGTAAATTGTGTATGTTGGCATTTAATGTTATGACATAATAAATACAAAAATATGGCTAAACATAAGCTTAAACTAACATGAAATGCAATAAACAAATATACAAATTTAATAGCAGTCAATGACACAAAAAAGAACAACACTTAAACAATTAGTCTTTGCGAACAACGCCAGAGCAGGAAAAGGCCATTTCATTTCTCGACATTTCATATAGTGCTATATAGTGAAGTTGACGATGATCAAGAAGGCCGTGGAAGTTGACCAAGGTACAAGGTAAGCGGTGGTAGTAGGTGCACAGTCCAAGAAAACTCCTCACCTCATGTTTGTTACGTGGGACAGGCCACTCCTTCACGGTGCTAATCTTCTCCGGGTCCACAGTTACTCCTTTGGATGACACTACGTGTCCAAGATAGTTAACCT
This sequence comes from Stictocephala bisonia, assembly GCA_035578905.1. NCBI lineage: Eukaryota > Metazoa > Arthropoda > Insecta > Hemiptera > Membracidae > Stictocephala > Stictocephala bisonia. The sequence continues at coordinate 25,211 of JAQJVL010001705.1, read as the reverse complement.
CATTCTTGAAAAGATTACATTTTTTTAGGTTTAACTTCAGGTTGGAAGAACGAAGCCTCTTAAAATCTTTCCTTAGATTCTGAAGATGGTCGTTAAACGTCTTACCTAGGACTATGATGTCGTCCAGGTACACTAGACAAGATTCCCTAGTCAGTCCCTGTAGCACATTTTCCATGAGTCTCTTGAAGGTAGCTAGAGCATTGCAGAGTCCAAAGGGCATCACCATGAACTGCCAAAGGCCGTTTCCATTCCATATGGAAAACGCTGTTTTCTCTTTGTCCTCCGGAGCTAGCTCCACCTGCCAGTACCCGCTCTTCAAGTCCAGGGTCGAGAAGAACTTACAGCCTCCGAGAGCATCCAGAGTGTCGTCAATCCGGGGCAAGGGATAACTGTCTTTCTTCGTAGCATTGTTCAGTAGTCGGTAATCCACGCAGAACCTGGAAGTCCCATCCTTCTTCTTTACTAGTACTACCGGCGAAGTCCATGGGCTGCTGGAGGGCTCAATCACTCCATCTTGCTCCATTTCTTTTATTTTTTTTTGCCCACCTCTTGCCAGCGTAGCAGACGAATCACAGAAGGAGTGGAATGGATCGAAGGAATCAACTGATCAATGTTACCATGTTACGTTTATTCACAAAACCACCTTTAATGTCCAGGTCCAAGTTAGCAGGTTAGGTGGATGAATTAATAAGAATATCCAACTACGATAAATGTTAGTAGTCACATTATTCGAACATCAAAACTTACAGTTTCAGATGGAAAATACAGTATGGAAATTACGTAAAGAAAAATTAATAAACATCACAGGTCACAAACTCAAAGTGCATCACCAACACTAAACATCCAAGCGGCAGCCATATTCCCAAAAAAAGTGTAGTATAGTATAGTATAGTGCTTAAGTTGTGACAGTTAAATTGTGACAGTAGTTCCTTAAAATTGAACTAGCATAAAGCGTTCTTTTCAATAAAAATGAATCTTTTCTGCTATTTTTATCAACTACACCCCAGTTAAGAAATACTGCTGACACACCAGCAAGGTCAGATAAATTAGGTTCTAATACTTGACATACATTTGGCTCATTAAGGTCAGTTATTATATTATCCAAGCAGGCTTCTTGTCTTGTGGGTTGCTCATTTAAACAATATAAATTCAAAGAGCGAAGTAAGTTTAGAAAACAATTACATTCATTAGATTTATTTTTAAGATTTATATTAAAATCACCAGTTAAAATAAGTTTTAAATTAACATATTTTTCATTTAAAAATTGTAGGAAAATCTCTAAATTATGCAAAAATGGATTAATATCTGAATTTGGGGTACGGTAAACCGTAACAACAATGACATTTATCTTTGACAAAATTATAGCCGCTGCTTCGAAGGAAAAATTACTGCAAAACCTTTCAATGTCTAACAATTAAAAACCAATACTGTTTTTTACAAAAATTTAACTTCCACCTCTTTTTAATGGTGGATTTCTTCAAAAAATGCTGGCTAAGGTATTACCACTCGGTATATACAGAGTTGATTCCTCTTTATCCAGCCAATGTTCACTTATTGTCAAAATATCAAAACAATATCTATCTAACCATAATTCTAGAGCCCCTAACTTATTTCGAATACATTGTATATTTAAGAGGTAAACACTTAAGTCTCTGGAACAATGCAGGGGTAGGTCTACCGGTTGTGGGTTGATGTCTGAAGCGGTGAGTTTCCCGCTGATGTCGTACCGTCCTTGGACTCCGAAGTGCTGTTCCCCGCCGCCGTCATAATGTCAACTACTGGATCTTCTATGTCGGTACTCAGGGTGGGTTTAGGCTCCTGCTCCTGTTTGTTGTCCAGGACTCTGGCTATTTGATTTGCCAGCCACATCTTCCCTCTTCTGTTGAGATGCATTCCATACTGGGTGTGTAAATGTCTTTCTGCTTTACTAACCTCTATCTACGAAACTAACGTTTTCAAAGTTATTACATATTTTTTTATAAGTGCACAGTTAGTCTTTTTTACCTCATCATCCTGTTATCAAGCCTGAGAGCTCAACAACAAAGTTGAGAGTGGTATTTGACACATCTTCTAAAACAACATCAGGGAAATCTCTTAATGATTTACAATTAGAAGGTCCTACATTTTCTCTATAATTTTAAGATTCAGATTGCATTCCTTTGTATTCACAGCAGATCTGGAGAAAATGTATAGGCAGATTCTTATCGATCCATCCCAAAGGAATCTTCAAAAAATAATTTGGACATATAGTACTGTGCAACCACTTCAAATTTACAAATTAAACATAGTAACATATGGTACAGCTTCAGCACCATATCTTGCTACAAGAACATTACTTCAACTTGCTTTGGATGAAAAAGAAAACTTTCCAACAGCTATGATTTAAAAGGATGTTTATGTTGAAGGTCTTATGTTGAAGGTCTTATGACTGGGACTAACTCAATTAAGGAGGCCCTTAGTCTTCAACAAGAGCTAATACAAATTTTTTTCGGCAGGAGGTTTCAATTTACAAAAATAGAATGCTAATTCAAACAAACAAGAATGCTAATTCAAACAAACAAGAATGCTAATTCTTGAAAGTCTGCATCCAGAGGTACTAGAAAGACAGCATCAAAAAATGCCTACAAAAGGGAACTTTTCAATAAAAACATTAGGACTTTGGTGGGAGGCAGAAGAAGATAAATTTCATTTTAAAGCTACTCGGAAAAGACAAGATTCACAAAGTGTCACTAAACTTTCTATCCTCTCAGAAATTGCTAAGATTTACAATCCTTTAGGTCTTGTTATAAGTGCAAAAATCTTGTTACAAGAGTTGTGGAAAGCTCATTTAGATTGGGATGAATCATCATTACCTATTAACATTTACACACAATGGAGACAATTTCAAGTTTGTTTGAACAATCCAAACAATTTTTCTATTCAAAGACAAGTTACACCTCCAACAAAATATGGAACTTATGAACTTCATGGCTTCTCAGATGCTTCTTAACTAGCATATGGAAGTGCTGTGTATTGACACAAATGGAACCGTCGAGTTTAATTTACTCTGTGCGAAATTTCATGTAACTCCTTTAAAACCAACCATAAAACCTCAACTTGAACTCTGTGCTAATTAATACTCTTGGCTAAATTAATATCACACATTAAAAAGATATTACAATTGTAAAAATGTATTGTTAGCACCACTTGTTGGACATACTCTACAATGGTTTTGTCGTGGTTAAAGGCAGAACCTGCCCGATGGCAAAAATTTTTAGCCAAACGAATTTCAACCATTTAAGAACTTACTAGAAATAGCATTTGGAAGCATGTACGGACTGAAGAGAACCCTGCTGATTTGTGTCAAGAGGTACAAAGGATACACACCTTTTCTCATTCACTCTTTGATTGGAATGGGCCAGACTGGCTATATCAAAACACTATGTATTGGCCTCCTCAACCAATTTTCAACTCCAACAATGACAACCTTCCAGAAAGAAAAACGTCAAGAGTAACTATGGTTTCTACCATTAAAATAGAGGAAAACACCACACTTGAAACACTAATTGAAAGAATCTCATCTTTTCAAAAAATCTGTCTTGTTCTTTCTTCTTGCCTCAAATTCATAAACAAGTTGAAGCAAAGGAACAGTATTGAAACCACAACTATACATATAACAACCAAACAACAACATATAACAACAATGTTTTTCACAAGAACTTCAGCAACTTCGCAAAGGTCAAATGATAACAAAGGGTGAATATCTTCCCTCGCCCTGTTTCTTGACAAGGATGGTTTGATCAGGGTGGGTGGTAGGTTACAAGAATCCCATTTAAGTTACAATACAAAACATCCTATATTGTTACCAACAACCCATCACATCACAGAAATGATAGCCAGAGATGAACATATTCATCAATTACATTATTGTGGGCCATAAACACTTCTTTATTCTATACAACAGTATTATTGGCCTATCAATGGTAGAGATTTGACCAGGAGAGTTGTACATCAGTTTATTAAATGCTTTAGTGCAAAACCCTGAAATACTAATCAAATAATGAGTGACCTCCTATCAACTAGAGTGAACCCAGCTAGAGCTTTCTTGTATTGTGGATTAGACTATTGTGGTCCTTTTCAAACTAAACAAGGAAAACGTAAAGGACGTAAAACACACAAGTCGTATGTGGCAGTCTCATTGTTTCCTGACAGCTTTACGAAGATTTGTGGCAAGAAGAGGACTTTGTATGGAAATAAAATCTGATAATGGAAACACAATTGTTGGAGCTAAGCGAAAATTAAAGGAACTTTACACTTTTTTAAATGCACAGTCATCCTTAGTAGAAAGGGCGTTGATGGCACAAAACATTAAATGGAATTTCAATCCACCATACTCCCACATATAGAGGGAGTTTGGGAAGCTGCAATGAAGGCTATGACATATAACCTACAGAGAATCCTCGGAATATCATATCTCACTTTTGAAAAACTCACAACGGTGTTATATCAAATTGAAGCTATACTGAATTCACGACCAATTTCTCCTATGTCCGATGATCCCTCAGAACTTTCTGCCATTACACCCGGCCACTTCCTTGTGGGTGGTCCACTAGTAGCAATTCCTGAACCATCTTTGCTTAATTTTCCATAACAGCTTTAAAACGAACATTATCAGTAATAACTTTTGTAGAAGATTTTACAACTTTATTAATTTCATCCTGATATTTATTTGTAGGATCACCTTTCAGTTCTTTAAATTTATTTTCCTTGATAAAATCTTCAGTTTTAGTAATATAATCTTCTTTTTTCAGAATTACAATTGCGTTGCTCTTATCCGCTTTAACTTCGACTAGATCTTCGTTCTGTAATTTCTGTTTTACATCGAAACAAACTTTATAATCTAAAACCTGTTTCAAATTATTAGTTTGGACCTGCATTGTTTTACATATTTTACTTAAATCATATCTAATTTCGTTTCTGTTACAATCTTTTAACTTAGATACATTACATTCAATGTCGGTGGCTAAAATATCGGCTTGTTTGCTTTGATTTATTATGAAATTATGTTTGGGTCCATAACACAATACATCATTTTCAGATTTGCTAAATTCAACATTACTCATATTAATTACCCTTTTATGAAAAACGTGACTTTCATCATTAACTAAATGGCTAGTTAGATTGTCATTAGTACTTACATTCCTTAATATTTGCAATTTCTTATTAAGTTTATTATATTTTGATTCCATTATACGTGAAATTTCCTCATCAAGACTATCGTTCAGCAAGTAACAAGCCCTACTACCATATTCTTTAACAAATTGCATAAGAATGTCATAACTCTTAAATGTCAGTTCGTCTTTTTTGCGATACAAATCTTTAATTGAGTTATTTACAAACAGTTTTTCAGCTTGTTGTTTTGTTTTCCAACCAGCAACAGTATTACATTTAATTTTCACATTAACGTATTTAGGTATTAAACCATGCTGCAAGCATTGCTTATTAAAGTAATAGTTTTTTAATTAGAACAATACGTGTTGGTATATATACAGTACAAGTAAACGTCACAGAACACAAATTTATTACAATATAAGCACAAAATGTACAAATATATTACAATACAAGTACAAAATGCACGAATACTACGGTGATCGATTTCGGTGAACCACGCTCACCTTCCTCAGACCAGAGGGATTCACAAAAGAAAGATTCTTGCTTTTGTGAATCCCTCTGGTCTGAGGAAAGTGAGCGTGATTCACCAAAATAGATCACCATAATATTTCTGCATTTTGTACTTGTATTGTAATATATGAGTGCATTTTGTGCTTATATTGTAATAAATTTTTGTTTAGTGACGTTTGCTTGTACTGCATATGTATGTACCAACACGTATTATGCTAACTAAAAAAAATTTAAAAACAACGAAACAAAAATAAACATATCCATACAGGATCCATGTTGTTACATTTGTTAGGGGAAACACTTTGTTTATCAGTGCCAAGAACTTGTACTGTATATATCGGAAAGAGTAGTATGAACTTTGATTCTAACGTTCCTGTAAATCATTGCTAAATTTGCCTGACTGGCACTTTTTACAAATAGTTTTTTAATTAGCGTAATACGTGTTGGTACATATACAGTACAAGTAAACGTCACACAACACAAATTTATTACAATAAAGCACAAAATGCACAAATATATTTCAATACAAGTACAAAATGCACAAATATTATGGTGATCGATTTCGGTGAACCACGCTCACCTTCCTCAGACCAGAGGGATTCACAAAAGAATGGAAAATGGTGTTCACAACTCAATTTATAGGCCTATGATCACGTGACCCCATTGGCTGGAATCGTCAAAATGGCGGCTGCTGTGATATTATTGGTTAATCCATATTAGCTGTTACTACTGTTCTTTTTAGTTGCTGTAAATACATCTTATGTAAAACATATTACAATCGTTACAGTTAATCCTATATATTCCTAAATTATTGAATTTATCCTCACATTCAATATTCGGGTGTAAAATGTTGAACATAGTATTACAAGTCTTAAAAGCTACTGTTAAATTGAATTTCTTAAATCTATTACCAACTCTTCGTGTAAACGGTCCATTGTAATGGAGGGATACATACTTCTTTTGCTCTTTATCGGATTTTTCTTTTTTAAGTGTTGTTCGTCTATCGTCTCAAATTTTATTTTCTATTTTCTTTTTTATTCTACTTCCAATTTCATCAATCATTGATGCCTTGTATCCATTTGCAATTGCTATTGATTTTATTGAATTTATTTCCTGTTTTCTATCTGCAACACTTAATGGTATTGAATACGCTCTATATAACATACTTCTTAAGCTAGCTGTTTTGTGAGACAGGGGATGGACAGAACTGTTATTTATTGTACAATTGGTTTGAGCAGGTTTCCTGAAAATTCTATATGAAAGTTTGTTATGATTACGAATTATTTTTTGATCCAAAAAGTTAATTTCATTCATAGATTCAAGTTCACTGGTAACACTAAGCTTCTGGTGGTGACAATTAAGTATATTTAACATATTACTTAATTCATTACATGATTTCTCGTTAAACAAAACCAAAATATCATCGACATAACGGGTGTAAAATATGATATCATGTTCCTCTTTTAATTTATCTAAAATTGAGTCTTCATGATGCTGTAAATAAACTTCTGATAAAATGGCTGACATGGACTACCCATAGCTAAACCATCGTTTTGTAAGTAAAACTTGTTATTGAAACGGAAGTAATTTTGTTTCAAGATAGTTTTGAGCAACTTTATAATTTGATTTACATACAGTATGTTTTTTAATAATGTTGTTCTACAAGTTTTCCTTAACTAAGTTAATCACTTCATCAACTGGAATATTAGTATACAGATTACATATGTCAAATGAGGCTAGCCTAGTCTTACTAACAATTTTACATGACAAGACCTTATCGACAAAATCAATACTGTTTTTAACGGTATATTTATTTTCAAGGTTCAAAGCAAAAGTCAAAATATTGGACAATATCTTTGATACATTGTAAGTTGGCGCAGATTTGATATTTGCCAAGGGCCTAATAGGCACATTAGGTTTGTGAATTTTCAGAATACCATTCATTGTGGGTGCCTTAGGATTATTCATAACAGCTCTAAAACAAACATTATCAGTAATAACTTTTGTACAAGATTTACAACTTATTAATTTCATCCTGATATTTATTTGTAGGATCACCTTTTAGTTCTTGAAATTTATTTTCCTTGATAAAATCTTCGGTTTTAGTAATATAATCTTCTTTTTTCAGAATTACAATTGCATTGCTCTTATCCGCTTTAACTGTGACTAGATCTTCGTTCTGTAATTTCTGTTTTACATCTAATATGGTAGTACGGCTTGGTATTTGCTGAACGATAGTCTTGATGAGGAAATTTCACGTATGATGGAATGGAAACATAATAAACTTAATAAGAAATTGCAAATATTAAGGAATGTAAGTACTAATGACAATCTAACTAGCCATTTAATTAATGATGAAAGTCACATTTTTCATAAAAGGGTAATTAATATGAGTAATGTTGAATTTAGCAAATCTGAAAATGATGTATTCTGTTATGGACCCAAACATAATTTCAAAATAAATCAAAACAAACAAGCCGATATTTTAGCCACCGACATTGAATGTAATGTATCTAAGTTAAAAGATTGTAACAGAAACAAAATTAGATATGATGTAAGTAAAATATGTAAAACAATGCAGGTCCAAACTAATAATTTGAAACAGGTTTTAGATTATAAAGTTTGTTTAGATGTAAAACAGATATTACAGAACAAAGATCTAGTCACAGTTAAAGCGGATAAGAGCAACGCAATTGTAATTCTGAAAAAAGATTATATTACTAAAACCGAAGATTTTATCAAGGAAAATAAATTTCAAGAACTAAAAGGTGATCCTACAAATAAATATCAGGATGAAATTAATAAAGTTGCTTAATTTTCCTGAACATCCTTTATCAAGATGGCAAAGAATGCAACAATTGCAACAACATTTTTGGAATAGATGGTCCACCGAATATTTGAGTAACCTGCAACAAAGAAACATGTGGAAAACAACTTCTCCATATATAAAATTAGGTGATCTTGTTTTAATCAAAGAAGACCATTCACCAGTCCTTTCATGGCCAATGGACAGAGTTACGGACCACATGCCAGGAAAGGATAATATTGTACGAGTTGTTAAAATTAAAATAGTGACAGGTGAAGTGACCAAACATGTACATAAATTATGCCCATTACCTTTTCAGGAGAAACAATGAAACTTTGTAAGATAACCAAGATTTATACTGAAAATGACTTTCAAGGTGGGCGGAATGTTTAATGCCATTTAAACTAATGAGCTAATATTTACCTTCTGTACATAGGTTTTATTTATTTTACACGTTGCGTGCTGACGTTCCCGATGGGGAACGGCTTCGCGCGCACCCCACACGCTGGCAGTCGACATCGGGAACGCTTGGCAATCTTCGACTAATGCTCGGTTTTATCGGCAGCATGCCATGACTGTCAGTCTTTGTTGTGTGTAGCGTGTGGGGTGAGATTTCTCGTGTTTGTTTCGCTAATTGGATGTGTGTTTTTATGGTTTTTATTTATTGTTATTAGTTATTAGTGTACATTTTAGTGTGTATTGTGGTAGAGTATTTTACTATATACGTGTTTACTGTTATTTTTGTGATAATAACAATGGACCAGCCTTCGTGCAGTCGAGGAAGGGTCGTGTTTGATGATGGACAATGCTCCAATGAGTCGGAGGATACTGATGGCGACGACAGTGACCTTGACCCGGCACAAGAAGACGCGCTCACCGATTCTGAGGATAATGAAGTTATACGTCACTACCAGTTATATTTAGAAAAACAAATCAAACTTTGTAATATAAAAACTATGTGTATTTAATAACCAGTGCTATTTTTATCAAAAACATAATACATTTACACTGCAAGTCACTACCCAGGTGCTGCCGTTCCCCATAGGGCACACTACATATTTGTAACTTCCGGCCATAAATACTGCCCATATGGAACTTCTGAGTGCATCCCTTGACTTTTTACGCCTAAAGGAGTTTTTACAAAAAAATTTTTGAAATTTTTAGCATGCAGGTAGTAGTTTTGCATATTACGTTTAGCAGCGAACGTGTTAAAAAAAAACAGCTGTTTATAAAACATTATTATTACAGATAATTTTGCTTCATTTTTCTTTTTTTCTTTAATAATTATCATAAATTAATTGACTGCAGTAATGTTTTTAGCTCATTGTACTAAAAATTCTGTTTGTATGCCTGCATTTAATGCCACATCACCACCTGACCACTGACCGCAGTTGTACCTTATTTTTATATTATTATTTTTACTATTATTTATATACCTATGTATATAATGAATTTATTTATATATTTAAAATGTTTGTAGTTTTATATTTATTGTTATAGTGTATATATTTTCTGTTTTCTAAAACTATATTTGTTTTAGAAAAAATTACTCCACTGTTACCTCGAATTTATTTTATAGTGGTTCTAAACTCACTGCCCACTTTAGTTATAAGCCTTCTTGGTTTGTTTTGTATATATGTCTTGTAAAAATGAGAGACTGTGGAAATAAATAAGTAAAAATACTTTTGTTTTTTAACATTATAATTTAATAGGCATAGTAAAATGCTGTTTTATAGAATTAGTAAAATAAAATAAATAAATAAACTTATCTTAAAAACAATGTTGGCATTTATAAGTGTCCAAAACATAAAATTACCTTATTAATCACTTTCAAAGGTTGTTATGATAAATCACACATTTAACTGGTGGCAACACAGCATGGGCGAAACGTTTCATAATGTAAATATTGTAGATAACAACTTGACGCTGTCCTTACCAGAAGCTTTGGTTATTTACAAGAATTATAAAGAATATTTACACGAAAATAATTTATGCTTTAGATAGATAATTGGTTTTTTTGTAGATTTTATAAGAGAATTTGGTTTTGTTTTGGTTGTATCCTATGGTTAGGTCTAGAAGGTTAAGTGCTGCATTTTCTTCTGTTTCAATATTGAATATCCAATAGTAAATTACAATTCAATATTGAAACAGAAGAAAATGCAACACTTAACTTCCTATACCTAACCATAGGATACAACCAAAACAAAACCAAATTCTCATATAACATCTACAGAAAACCAACTCAAACCACTTCTATAATACCTGCAAATTCAAACTACCCACCACAAGATGGCTGCCTACAACTCTTTAATATATAGAATGATTAGACTGCCACTACCAAATTCTGAAAAAATAAAATAGAAAAAATAATTTTACAAATAGCAGCAGGAAACAATTACAAACCAAGTACAATAAACAAACTTGAAAAACGTATTAATTCAAAACTTAACAAATCAAACAAGACTCAATCAGAATTAGTAACACAGGAAAACCACTGGTCAGCTTTTACATACATTAGAAATAAAATTCATTAACTCACAAGAATCTTTCAGCCTCTAAATGTAAACATAGCTTTCAAACCCAATTCCAAAATTCTACAACAAATTAATACACAAAAAGTAGCAAAAGATAAAACATAAAATGGAATTTATAGCATCAAATGTAAAGATTGCAAACCCAGTAGATACTACATAGGCCAAACCAAAAAAAAGTTAGAAAAAGCTATGAAGAACATAAAAATCCTTTAAAAACCTACACATGTATAAATCTAACTTATCAACACATGCAATAGTAAATAATGACAAATTTCCTCCAGTAAACAACATAAAACTGGCGAAGAAAATAAACAAAGGCCTCTGTATGGATAATTGGGAAAATATGAATATTTATAAATATAAAGCCAACAAATACCCGATAATTTAAAAACAAATAATACAAAACAGGACCAAACATTTAATATAATCAAAATTCAACATCTTAAAGAAGACACAAACAGTGAAGACGAACCAGGAAAAGAATGCCAGAAACCCCGAACAGTAGACTCGGCGCCACCGAGACAAGACGTTCCAGCCGTATACAGACCAAGAAAACAAAGGCAGTTCACCCCGCAACTTAGACTCGGCCAGATGATGGACACACAGCTAGCGTCCGAAAATGTGTTCGCCGTGATTAAATAAGGTAATATACCTCAACTCCTTTCAGTGTAACTAGTGATGTAGTGAAAGTGTAGTGAAAGGAAACCAAGTTGCTCTGTTTTATAAGTGAAAAAATTGTGGTTAGGTATGTTCTACTCAACAATTATAGCAATACAACCTAACTACAACAACAACTATAACAATACTCAGCTAGATAATATTTTTCAAAATGTGGTAGCTTACGTTTTTATAAAGAAGACCTTGTCCATTTAAGGTAATTTGACTTTTATTAATATGTTTTTATTTTGATGTGACTTCTATGGAAAACAGTGACGTCCGACATTATTTGTCTCTATTAATTTATTTGTCATAAGAGAAGAAAAAACTACTTTTATGGTGAATTTAATAAACGAAGCCATAGGGCTATACAGGCTTGTTGTAGGCCTAATAGCCAAGTTTAAAAAATGTTGATTCTCTGAAATTTCCTTTAAAAGACAAATTTTTGTAATATTCTGCCAAAATAACAGTTTTTCGTAGTTAAAAAATATCTTCTCTGTAAACATGGCTCGTTTTTCACTTCATGAAATACATTCTATTTATTTAACCCTAGATCCAGCAACAGCACCCTTTTAGGGTGCTAAGAATTTATACCGGTAAACTCATCTGGGATCAGCGCCCCTCAACGCCCTCGGATATTGAATTTTTATTTTTTTTTTTTTTAGTTTGTTAACAATGTAGTGGAATTAACTTAGCACTGTTCGATGCAGAATTTCTTTATCTTTACATTTCAGAAGGTTTCATGTTGATATAACCAATAATAAACAAATTACAAGCGAAATAAGAACACAGTACACAAGTGCAGATTCAAATTTCCCACCGGCAGCCTATAGTCCGAATAAAATAACTTTGGTACTGGCGGAACAGCCACGCACCACTGGTCTGAAATGACAAAACTCTGAGCTTTAATTTGCTGTCAAACTTAAAATAAGTAAGCAATAATTTTCAAACTACTTGTATAGTGTCCACCATGTTATATTCTTTAAGAAAAAATTGTGCTGGATATTTTGCTTAAACTAATTTGCTTTTTTATTGTGATATTTGTGTTTAAGAACACGGTTTTATGAGTGAAATTGCGCGTGAGTCGTCTTTAACTTGTTACTGTAGCGAGAGTAATAATAATAAAATAATTTCTTGTGGATGGATGACAGTTTGATTCATTGTGATTAGTTTGGTATAAGTCTCATTTAATAATTCAAACAGGTTAATGAGGAATTAATTTTTTTGTAAACCTTTGTAAATTCGATAATGACAAACGCCAGATAAAATTTCTTTAAACCTAAATTAATTGTGTTATTTAAGTGACACTAAAATCTTACTCTCGTATTAAATAGAATTTTCTTGAATTAGGTAGAAAGATTCAGAAGTTTTCAATACTCAATCGTCAACAAGGCGGCAGTGATACCACACGCACAATGTACAGTCAATGGCTCAGCTCTTACCTCTTCCATTGCAAACATTTCTTGTCAACTACTAATAGAACACTTCCTAAAATTTGAAAGAGCCTAAATATTATAATTGCAATAAACACTGATAATTATATACACACTGAATCCTATAGCATTATTGTCACATCTAAATAAATAAAAACATGTTATATCACTAAAACTACATAACTGTAATAAAAACAAACTAGTGATTAAACTATACTAAGCACTGTCAAATCGATAAAGAACTGAACACGAACACAGCTCAAAGTCAAAAGTCAACTAACTTACCTTATTTCTTACTGGAGAAACATTTCTTATCTGGAAATATCGTCGATCGGAATTCGTTTTACGCTTGTACTGAATATTCAGTCTACACTTTCCCTTGAGCAGAGTATACCTTGCGCGTCCGACACAGCCTCGATGTAAACGAACTATGAGTTTACTTCATCAACTCTTCATTATTTTTCCGCATGTTTTATTAGTACCACAGTATTATTTTAACTATACATAAATAACACAGTTAATGTTTGCTTAAATAAATTTTGTCTAACGTTTTTCGTTTCCGAGTTTGCAAGGTTTTACACAAAAATTAATTTCTCATTAACCTGTTTGAATTATTAAATGAGACTTTTACCAAACTAATCACAATGAATCAGACTGTTATCCATCCACAAGAAATTATTTTATTATTATTATTTTTGTTACAATGATGTTGAAGGTTGAAGACGACTCACGCCCAATTTCACTCATAAAACCGTGTTTTTAAATACAAATATCGCTATAAAAAGCAATTTAGCTCAAGAAAAGTCTCTGGTATAATTTTTCCTTAAAGAATATAAACTGGTCGACACTATACAATTAGTTTGAAAATTATTGCTTACTTATTTTAAGTTTGACAGCAAATTAAAGCTCAGAGTTTTGTCATTTCAGACCAGTGGAGCGAGGGCGTTCCGCCAGTACCAAAGTTATTTTATTCGAACTATAGGCACAAGCACTGAAATCGGAGGAATTAGACAGAGACTGCCTGTTACTGTTACAGAGACTGGATGCAGACCGTTCCACCACAGATCAACATGGAATGTAAGGTGCTTTGTAAAAATGTAACTTGCAACCCTGTATCCCAAAGGGAAATGTTATAACAGAATTTTCCCCTAACCCTTTACAAATGGATTTTTTGAATTGTCGTCAGCGCCCATTTGAATGAATTGAATGAATATAAATAAATCCAAGCAAATCATGTACCTCCCTACTCGGAATAATATGCTCTACGATGATACATGTAGTTAAAAAATCCCAAAAATGTATTTATATTTTTTACATACGTTTGAACTTAAGACTTTTTTTCGCAATATTTTTTCAAAATCCATTTTCCTCTTATAAATTTCTAAAAAATATTATTTTAATTTTTTTTTATTTGAAACATGATTTGTGTTGCCAATGGCATATACTTACAGGATATATACAGTGCAAAGTAATAAAATATCATATTTATATAAAAATTCTATGTTATGTTCTAGATTTTATAATTTGTTTGTTTTCAGAGATAAGATTCTTTTTTTCATGTATAACAAAATATTTAGAATTATTTCAAGGTACAAAACACTTAGATTTGCTATACAAAACGAATATTTTTTAAATAATTTCATTACTTTCACATGTGTTTATAACAACATAACACTTTAGTACTACAAATATGTCCATTTTTCATTTTTTTTTTTTTAAATAATCCCTACATGTTATATATTTTTTTATTGGAAATATGATTAGTGGTTACTATTAAGCAACTAAATAGGTACATTTTGGCTATCTTGGAATGTTTCCTAAAATTAATTTATTCCAGGGTTGAAAGTTATAAAACAGGATGTGCACTAATTGAAATTTTTCAATCTACTCAACATATCAATTTCTTACAATTTTGTTACCCCAACTATAATTATTTTAAATCAAAGTATGATTCTTGAGCAGAAAAACAACATATTGTTTTATAATTTTTTGTTTCATTTACTTTTTTATTTTTTCAAATTTACAAAAAAGGTTTACATGCAAAAAAGGATGGCAAAACAGCATCCCGTTACACTCTCCAAACCATGATTCTGGATCTAGGGTTAAGTACTAAAAAGTATATAGCCTAGTAATAATGTAAACACCCCAAAAAAAAGCATAAACGATAACCAACAACTGACAACTCTTGTCAATAGATAGCTGACAAGTACAGTAAGGCCTATAATAATATGATCCAATAGGTAGGTAGCCTACTGCAGTAAAAGGATTTTTTGTAGGGATGATAAGTATAAATGTCACCAGTATAGTACCAAAGTGCAGAGCAATGCATGAAAGCTACAAGAACGGAAACAATGTCTTAGGATTTCATTCCTACCTCAGAAACAAAATCCGTCCTACACTTAGGGGGCAACAAGTCCATTCCTCAACAGTTGGTATTCATATTCTTTCTATTTACAAAAATCTGTTTCACTAAATGTATTTGATATAGAATATAAGACAACAAAGAAACAAAACATGTTTTTGACTTTTGGGTCCAAAATTAATTAATCACACTCCTTAACAAATGGTATTCATAACAAAATCTGATTCAACAAATGAATAAGTTATTATAAATGATATACTGTACTAACCTTAGACAATAACAAATAACATATACCTAACTAAACACAACTACTATATAATACTACCTCCTTTCGCTCCAGGAGCTCGCCATGAGTCATTGGAAAGCAGTCAGTGACACATTGAATGACGAAATTGTTTATAAATAAGAATTATCATGTTACCTGGAGCTTGGAGGCAATTAACCACTTACCTTCGTTTTGGAGGTTGCTCTCAAGTCTAAAGGGCGTTTCGGTCTCCTCGTCCTGACAGCCTGATATTAGTATCACTATTACTAACGACAGTTTTCTAATGATATATTCTATTTTCAGCCGACAAAATCCTTAGACTCATAGTACCCACCACTACACTTAAAAACCCTCACTCAGTATCGATTTTTAATCTCTGTCAAGACGGTGAAAGGTAGGCCCTAACAACAGTATCCCTCGCTGAACAACCTTGAAGGTATCATACTCCGCTATCTCTATCGTTTGCTGATTGTCAGTTTATTTGATTCTGTATGCGGGCCGTATTGCTGTCTCGACTTCTCGTTTTGACATCGAGTATAAGTCAACTGCACAACGACGTCAGCTGAGAGAAACAAATTTTAGTTGGCCATGATCAAAGTAGTTTGGTTATAATTTTCCATTAAATTTTCATTCCATTTCTATAATACATGAACTAAATATGACTACTGAAGTCAGTTCAGTTTCACTATCAATAATCGGTATAATCAAATATTATATAAGAAGAATAAGAAGGTGGTACCGATTGATAGTGACCTGATTTTGTCGGCTTCAGTAAAAATATAATGTTATTGGCTACATAGTGTAGTATTAAGTGTAATAATGTTGTTAAGAATTGTATACTGTGTGTCTTTTGTGATAAATATATCCATTTTAAATGTGCTAAATTATCGGAAGAAAATCTACCAGACGAAAATGAAGAGTAGAAATGCCCCCATGCCAAGATCGTGTATATGGCGTTGTTGGACAATTTACACGAGCGTAACATCTTTGGACAACCCAGATGGAACTATAACATCTTGAACTAGATAATAAAGTTACTGAAAGGCGATATTATTAACCTTAAAGAAGGAAACGACAGACATAGCCGAAACAGAGAGGAAATACTATTGATCTCAACTCTTGGAAAGTTGCTCCAAAACTCTTCTGCTGCTTTGAACTATAACAATTCGCTGAATTGGTCAAGGTTAAGACTCTAACTTTGGTGATGACGTGAGGGATTCAGAGCTCCATTTTAATAATTATTCAGTTTTCCGCTGTGACCCCTCGGAACTCACAAGCAATAAGGAATCGGGCGGGAGGCTCCTGAGTCCTGATAGCTGTTTCTACGGACATGCAAGTACGTAGAAAGTGGGTCTTCATTGCTATTGTTTAGATCGTACGGCTGTGCGGTAATATATACGATTATTTGGGCCCTGTTTCCCGCACAATTTAGAAGCGCGTGGGTGAGTCGAAGCGTCGGCCGCGTGAGTGCTATTCGTCGGATTCCCTATTTATCACAACCAGCTTTGATCAGCTTTAAATTAATTAATTGGAAAGGATAATAGTTATAATTTGGTGCAAACGATTTGATTAGCTGCGATCACCTCGTGCCCTCTAATTATGGAATTCTACATTAAACGTTTTGTTAATTGGTTAAATGGTTCTACTCCCCCCCCCCCATTCTGAGTATTTAGCCTAATCGAAACATATTAAAGGATTTTGCCAAAACTTAAACTACTATGCTGCTCATCCTGTCCAGTTCCTCTAGGCGGAGGCGGGTCCTGCGGTGCGGCGTGTCTCCTTCCCTTGCTGCTCGTGCACGACACACCGACTCACGTCGCGTCCACTACCCTTCCCGAGTCCCTGCCTCCATAGCTAAGGCTGCAATTGCATAAATGGCGTCTGCTGCGTTGTTATTTAAGAGGAGAGTAGTGTCATCAGCATACATGATACAAGTGATGAATAGATTTTGGATGTAGTCGGGGAAGTCATTTGTTAAAAGGATAAAGAGAATTGGGCCGAGGACGGACCCCTGAGGGACACCTCGAATGATGGGTTGAGGGTTAGATCGGAATGTGGTGGTGCTATTGTCTACTGTGTGTTGTATCTCTACTACTTGTTTTCGTCCTTCGAGGTAGCTTACAAATCAGTTGTTTGCTAGTTCTCTGACTCCCAGTTGTTGCAGCTTTTTTGCAATTAGTTTGTGCCCTAGGCAGTCAAAAGCTTTACTATAATCCAGGAAGAGGCCTACAATGTACTGTTCATTGTCAATTTGTTTTATTGTGTTTTCTACAAGGCTGATTATTGCTGTATTGGTCGATCTCCCTTTCAAGAATCCATGTTGGTTGAGAGTGATTAGGTTGTTCTGTTTAAGGAAGTTTAGCAGTCTATGTAGTGCAATTTTCTCGATTAGTTTGGAGAATGTTGAGATTAGTGTTATTGGTCTGTAGTTTTCAAGGTTTGAGGTTGATCCTTTTTTGTATTTTGGGTAGACTTTAGAGATTTTGAGTGCTGATGGGAAGTGTCCTTCAGAGAAGGATTTGTTAATTATAGATACTAAGGGAATTGCCAGTTCTTCTGCACAGGGTTTGACCATTTTTGAGCTGTACTCATCCACGCCAAATTGATGTTTTGGTTTTGAAGGACTTAATTGTGTCTACAACTTCTTTGGGAGTTGTGGGGCTTAATGTCAAGGAGTGAGGACAGATCAGTTCATCTATAGGGTTTAGTTGGTGGTTTTGGAGTGTTCCGTTTTAGCTTAAGGTCTTTTCAGCTGTCTGTGTGAAGAAAGAGTTAAAAGTTTCGACTATTTCTTGTGGGTCGTCATTAGTACTGTTGTTGACAGGGCCGCCCAGAGGGGGGGGGCAAAAGGGGCAAATTGTCCCGGGGCCACACAGACTTAGTTCACAGGGGGGCCACATTTCATGCAACAAAAAAGAAAATACTTAATAATCTACTAGATAAGAAACGATTCAGGCCTGTATCAAAAGTGATATTAGGCCAGATAAGTCTTCCAGTTTTAGTTTTAAAACGTTTAAAACTAAACCATTTGTTTTATAGCAACCAGGGAGCCTTTTGGAGCAAGTTGTACACTGGTCTTTGAAGTTTGTCAGTGGTCGACATAGTGGTGTGACAGCGGTGTGTGACAGTTGTTTTGTTTGCGAACAAGTGTAAAGTCATGCAGCTTGTGAACACACCAAAATATAAATTCCAGTTTGCGAACATATAAATCTACCTGAGTGGTGTGGACAGTAGACCACCTCTATGAGATGTCCTGTTTTCGTACACTATTTATATAAAACATGCCAAAAGACCCACTAACTTTACATTTGTATTACTCAAAACTCCTTTTTTGGACGTGTTTAATACAAGGTGAACAAGAACGTTTCTGTATGTTTTATTTTTTAACTTCAATTTCAAAAGTGTATACTACTTCAAACAAAATTGTTATACTTGTCCTAAATTCAACTCTATCTTGGCTTTTATTGGTAGGAAAATCAATCGCTTGGTCACGTTATTATCCTTACAAAACCATTAGTTATGATATATTACTACTGTATTATAAACTTAAGATAATACAGCAATTATGAATTGATTTGTATTTGTAGTGGTTTATTGATTAAGCTTTTATCCTTATTTTGTATTTTTCACAAATTCTGTTTATGTAGATAAATAATCTTCATTTAGTGTTTCGAAAATCCCTTGACTCATCGTAGCAAAATTATAGATCTATATAATGTGAAAACGAGAGATCAGTAACCTGCGGCCTAAAGTATGCAAATTAATAAATTGTAATAAAAAAAGTGGAAGCCTAAGAACAACACAATTAAATAAGCAAACAAAATTAAAGTAAAAACATTTTAAAAAGGTCGAAAAGTCTTTATGAGAAAAGGTTCTTACAAACTTGGTTTCAAAGCTGGTAGTAGGCGGCGACACTCCGTTCGAACGAGGTAACGTTGCACTCTTTCCTCATTGCAGTAATTTAGTGCAATTTTTCAATATATGCACTAAATTTAAGAAATAGTAGTCATATTTCAGTAGTAACTGTGTTTTGCACCCCAAAAAACCCACAGGCAAAATATACAATGTTGTAACAACGTGGCTGGAAGAGTTCAATTAATTGTCATGAAGGGTAGATCGGGGACATCGTCAATCATTAGTCTGTTTGTTTACTGTCATCCAGTAAAGAAATATTTTGTTATTGTTGTATTTTATAGAGTGATATTTCTGTAATTTATTGCGTTCTTTTGGATTTCCTAGTAAACTACTATAGTTATCAATTAATTTAATTTGCTATGATTCACATTCCATTTCCAGATTTTGAGAGAACTAAAAGCTAAAGTTTAGGCCCAGTAATTTATGGTAACGTTTTATTGAAATCAATAAAAATAGACTATAAATGTTTCAATATAGTATTGTAATATACTGCAAAGTAAATTATATATTTTTACAGTATAAAAAGAATAAATTAACCTTGAAACCACTAAATTGCAGTAGATTTCTAGGTACTTAAATCTGGTAAATATGCATACAACAACATCACCGCTCGCTTACCGGATGTGCAACAATATTTGTGTATGATGTATTACATTCAACTTGCCCTACGCTATCGTGGGAGGAATTGCGTGGCATAATCTTGTCTAAAAATTATAATTTCATTACGTTCTGTACTATCCGGATTCACCTTTCATCATAATTAACCGGTTAACCGGAGTTTACAGTAGATGCAATTTTTTTACTTTCTCTCTACTGTAATGTTTCCTTTGACATTTTAAATCTACTAGTTATTATGACATGGATGTTCGTACAGATATATTACCAAAATATTATGACATAGGTCTTAATGAAAAGAGGAGCTCTTAAGTACACTGTTAATAGATAAAACAGCTTCATCATTGTTCAGATTTGTACAACTCCTTTTGAATAATATTTATTTTGTGACATTTAACTTGTTGTAACTCTTTTATTGTCTGGTTTAATTTACCCTGAAACTGTAACAGGAACAGGGGTGTATTCTAACCTTCCTCAGTAGAGTAGCTCTTGATTAAAAACCATTTATGCCCACGTACAGGTTGTTCCCATACAAATAGCATAATTGATTAATGTCGTCATTCATTAACATAACAAAATCTACGACCAATCAAAATAGTTTTCATAATGTTTTACTGTCACTGACAAACGAGTAAGCCATTTATATTTTTGACAATCATTAATACAGTATTTATTTATTGTTTGTTGCGTGATAAGTGAAATTAACTAAGATTGAACCACTGTACGTGTATTGTTGAGCGGGAGGGTCAATACCACTGTTCGTGAATGAGTATGTTGGTGTGTCAATACCACTGTCACTCTACGGACGTATACACTGTGATGTACATCAATGATATAGGGTCCAATTTGACAGACATAAATTTTACTGTGTTTTATGCTGTATGCGGTCTACAACCTGTTTTGAAAACAATAACATAACCTCAACTCTCAGTTGTCTGTTTTTAAAGCACTAGATGTTCACACTCGCTAAATTATTTTACTTCCTAAACATTCAGCCACTCTCAGTCTAAACTTGCTCTTTAGCTAGCGAAGCCAAGTGGCCTATACAAATTTATTGGCCCCTCCCTCCCTCACCCACAGCTAATATCATTGGCGAGGATGGCTCCTCAACTGGCAATCGAAGATTGCAGAAGAGCTGCTGCGCCCAACTATGCAACTGACTGTGGCATTGCTTGGTTTGTTATTATTTATTTAATATTAAAGAATAGTAGTTTTGTTATAAGAGATTGATGTTATTGTAGCGGTAATACTTAAGGAAATGTTTAAAAAGTACCGGTATATGATAATTAGAGAAAAACTTACTGGAGCTTCGCAGCTAGCCCTGAGAAAACGTCCATGAACAAGAATCTTAATTACAATAGTAATCTAACGAAAGAGATGGTAAGAATATTGTAGAATGTGCTAAAAGTAAAATATCAATTATAGTATATTTGACAATCAGAGTAATTAAATTTATTTTGAAGTGAAGGAAGGGGCCACATGGTAAACTTTGCCCCGGGGCCACCAAAAGTCTCTGGGCGGCCCTGGTTGTTGATTTCAATTTTGTATTGACTTCCTCCAGGACATGATTTGGGTTTGCACTCTTGGTTTATGACGTTCCATACCGCCTTTGTTTTATTATCAGCCTCAATGATGTAGTTGGCATTGAGGTTTAGACGCAGTAGTGTTAGTTTATTGTCACACAACGTTTTTTGAGCTATCATTCTCGCTTTGTCTTCATTGTTGCCAGTTATCTCAAATCTGTTGAGTGCTCTGATGTAGTCATCTTTCAGTGCTCGTGCTTCAGGATCGTAACTCAAGGTAGGTCCCTTATTTTTTCCTATTTTGAAATCTTTTAATGGGCATGTAGTGTTCAGAGCTGCGTTAATTATGGTTTTAAAACTGTTGTAGGCCGTTTCTGAGTCAGGTGCGGAGTGTACTGGTTGCCAGTCGCTGTACTTAAATTCAACTTTTAGGTGGATGAGATTTCTAGTGCCCATTTGTCTTTTTTTTATTCTTCGACAAGTTAGATCTGGCCTTCTTTTGTCAGATATTAAGCAGATTTGTGCTGTATGGTCAGATAGTCCGGATTGGGTAATAATGGCATTTGTGTCATTCTCAGACACATTTGTGCAGATGCAGTCGATGGAAGAGGCTGTTTCGAAGATGATACGAGTTGCTAGTAGTTTTAGTCGTCTGATGTGAGAAATTAGTTCTCCTTTCTAGAAGGATATTGTCAGGATGGTTCTTTAGCCTATCAATTTTTATATCTCCAACTAGTACTACATGATTTTTGTATGCTTGGATGAAGTCCAGGATGTCTGATAAGATGTTTATGCTAGACATCAGGTTTTCACTTGGTGATCTATACACTCCAAGAATGTACAAGGTTTTTCTTTTGTACTTTATTCTTATTAAGGCTGCCTCACAGGTGAGTTCTTTAAAGAAGTCAGAAATGTCTAAATGGTCTATTTGAGGCACAAGTGTATCTTTAGAGTAGATCGCAACTCCCCCTAGTTTGTGATTATCTCTGGAGTAATCAGTTATTAGAGAATACCCTTCTAGTTGTGTGGTTTCTAGTTCTTGTTTGGAGAGGCCATGTTCTGTTAGGACGACAATGGTAGGGTCAGTCTCATTTAACAGATGACTCAGTCTATCTATTTTCTTTCTAAGGCCACGTCTGATGGAGTATACCTACTTATGCAGTTAGTTAATCAACTGAAACAGGAATACCTGATTTGAAATAATTACAACATTTCAGGTAGACTTGAAGAAAAAAATTAAAATGTCTGAAAAGAAGAACAATTATGACCTACATCAAAGGAGACTTAAACAAAAAATTACTGCAGTACATATTGACTCATCGGATAATAAATCCCAAGCTATATGGCAAGTCATAAATTCTGAAAGAAAAAACAAACAAAAGTATACAGACCCTCTAACCAAAAACGTTAAGGGTAAACCCAAAAAAAAAAACCAGAAAAAATTTCATCCCAATTCAACCACTTCTTCTCTAAAATAGCAATTCAGAGAAAAATTCAAAACACAAATTCTCTGCCATCACAACGTGCTCATACTACACAAGACAAGTTTTACTTTACACAAATGAATCATATCACAATAATAGATATAATTAAATCTTTGAAACCTTCACTATCCTGTGGATTGGACGAAATTCCCACTAAACTAGTAAAGCATTGTGCCTCTGAACTAGCTCACCCATTAACCAACATTAGAAATAAATAATTTTTAGAGGGGAAATTTCCGTCATCCTTAAAACAATCCAAAATACTCCCTAAACACAAATTAGGACCAAAAACTGACATCACCAACTTCAGGCCAATTTCAAATATTTCAACATTTGCAAAAATATTTTAAAAGATAGTACTGGCTCAATTAATGTCATATCTTAATCAGCACAAACTTATCACAGGGTTTTAACAAGGTTTCCTTAAGAAAAGATCTACAATCAGCACTTTAAATAGCGATAATTGAATATATAATTGACCAGCTGGAGGAACTAAACTATGTGTCAGTCATAGACTACTACTCGACTACTCCAAGGCTTTTGACTGTTTAGAGCATAAATTTATACTACGTAAACTTGAATCTCTTGGATTGTCTCATACAGAAATAGCTTGGTTTAAAAGCTACTTAACAGACCAGACTCAGAGAGTAGAGGTGCAACAAGTAATAAATAACACAATGTCTTCAGTTTTATCACAACCATTGCCAATAAAAAGAGGTGTACCCCAGGGATCAGTTCTTGGGCCTGTTTTATTCATCCTCTTAACTAATGACCTTCCTGACATTCTAAAAGAAAACTTCAATACTAAATGCGTTATGTATGCTGATGACACTACATTTATAATGACAAATAAATCAGCTCAGAACCTCTCTGAAAGTATAATAGATACACTAAAAAAAGCAACAGAATATTCCACTAATAATGACCTAAAAATAAACCCCAGCAAAACAAAACAACTAAATTTCAGTCTTAGGAAGGATTCCATGCCACCTATACCAAACATAAAACTGGAGAAAGAACCAAAATTCTGGGAATGACAGTAGACTCTGATCTGACATGAGCAAGCCATATTAACAAATTGTGCAATAAACTAGGGACAGGAATTTACCTCATGAGACGTTTAAAAAAACAAGGAGGGATAACATCTGCTAGAACAGCTTATTATGCACTGGTAGAATCCCACATCCGATATGGAGTTGCCGTGTGGGGAGGCACTTCTGAAGGAAAAGGAAAAGATTCCTGTTACTACAAAAAAGAGCGATATGAATCCTTGCTAACCTGCAACCAAGGGACAACTGTCATGAAGATTTCAGAACCCTCAAGGTCCAGACAGTTATGGCACTCTACAAAGAAGCTGTCCTTCTCCATGTTGCAGACCTAGACTTACCTAGGATTGAAGACATTTGTTTGGAGACCGTGAGAGAATGAGATTTTTATCACATTAATTATAGAGTACACACAAAATACATAGGGGGCGAAGGACCACTTAATATTAACCGATTAAGACGGTGAGGGGTTTAATGTCATAAGTAGATATATATAGATATATAAAGCAGACAGTACCTGGAGCTGATGTAAGGCGAAAGTCTAACACACACTTGGCTGATCGTCGGTTGGGTAGTCCACAGCTGCGTGATGACCCCGGGACGAGCACTATTAGAAGAGAGAAGTTCTTGTAGAGGAATGAGCCCGAAGACACAGGGATTGTCACACACACACTATCTTGCTACACACACGCACACCACAGTAGCACTTGCACGGGGCGAGAGGTGGAAAACTATATATATATATATATATATGGTGACGATTATAAACAAATGAGGTTGTTACAATTATAACAAATTATAAACTAGCACGAGGTTGAGGAAGCCCACGACATACATAACGACTGTACGTGGCGAGAGTTTGATACGCAATGGGGCTGTGGCTGTCTTTTTGCGGCAAGGGAAGAGGGGT